>JACXGM010028310.1:0-14109 GCA_016801145.1 Umbra pygmaea | reverse complement strand
GTCAGGGTTCACTACTGTTGTGTGGGTCAGGGTTCACTACTGTTGTGTGGGTCAGGGTTCACTACTGTTGTGTGGGTCAGGGTTCACTACTGTTGTGTGGGTCAGGGTTTACTACTGTTATGTGGGTCAGGGTTCAATACTCTGTGGGGGTCAGGGTTCACTACTGTTATATGGGTCAGGGTTCATTACTGTGTGTGGGTCACGGTTCACTACTGTGAGTGGGTCACCGGTTCAAGCTCAACCTCTTCGGGGCATGGCTTAAGATTTGGATGTAGTTACAAATGTGGCAGGGAGCTATTGATAACACATTCTGCTGTCCTTAAGAGAAGTTGTAAAAGCATTATAGACAGTTAATTACAATTAATGATATGTAGTTCAAAGCAACCCATGACAGCTGAAGTGTTATTTGTGTGAAAACATCGCTCTTTGATACATCAGTATGCTATGTGCTAGGTAGAGAATGGCGTTGTCATATTGCAGGGCAGTAAAAACCCCTGACAGAAGGACGCGTTTGAAGTGTACTGTTGAAGACGAGCCAGCACTAGCCTGGCACCCAATAGCATAGGCTAATTAGACACAGAGGAGTTTCACAATCTAAATCAGGAGCAAAGTAGTCATCACCAGCCCACATAACACTCTTCTATCAGATGACAAGATGCTACATCACTCCACCCTCATTACTGAACGTACTAATGTGAACAACACAAACTCATATACTACATGCATACTGTCCTGGTGACGTGTGGTATGCTGTAGATTATACACCCGGTGCTTTGAATTCTGACAGGCGGCTAGTCTTGGTGTTACAGAAATACTTTTTGCACTTCTAATTGCGTTGGTAACAGTTGTAAAACAGCAATAAGTCAGTCATTTCGGGTGTTTGTAGTATATTGCCAGTATAACATGACTATGTGATTTGTTCAGGCACTCTGTGACGTGTCGTGCCTGAGTTAAGCTTTTAGCCATGGTGACGCCTTATGGTGTGTGCCTTGCATGTATGCTCTACTGTTCACAAATGAATCAGGCATGTCCAAAGCATGCTGCTGGGTTGGTCGTACCTGCAATCTGTTCCTCTGTTAGCTGATCGGCCTAAGGGTGGAGAAGACAGAAAAACAAACAGCGATTAGTTACTCAATCACTAAATCCCAAATAGCAAACCACACTCATGTTCTGCTGGCAGTCGCCTGCCTCTGCAATGTCCCAGCTCCCCACAGAAAGGACATTGTTCAATGTTCAGACCAGGGCCATCAAGAAAAGTTGTTTTGGATATAGTCTCCCTGGCCCAAGGTCATGTCGTAGACTACCCAATCAGCCTCAGTGTTTTTAAATGTTTTCGCTACTGAACAATACCCAGGTTAAAACGTTTCCTGTTTGCAAAATGACTGTTCCAGTTCGCGCCTACTAAACAGGGCCTAGGCCTGCAGTGACAGACGGACCTTAACGGGCATTTTCAGTTCTGGTTTCCTTGACTCCCTCACGTGTTCCTTGTTAGATCCAGTTCATGGCTGTGGTGAGTCAGAGAAATTTTGAGTGTGTGTGTGTGCACACGTGTGCCTCTATGTGCCTTTGTTTAAATGGTAAATCCCGCAGGTGCCCTCTCAGATTGGGAAAACATTCTCATGATTACAAAAACAAGGCACTGACGCAAAGCAGACCTGACTGATGCAGGCATTTCCCTTTTAACAGCATTTCCATTGCTAGGTTTCTACCGAATTACTCGCCCAGCATTGCAGCCACTTTAGCTCTGTCCCAAAGGAGAACAAAGGTCTCACAGCTGAGCAGGTATGTGTAGACTTTATTCAATAGCCCGGTATCTATACCAAACATAATATATCATGGTGTTGACTCCGTCTCCGTCAACAATAGCACCAGTCAAACGACACCCAAGGCCACTCCTTGCGCTGTATGCTTATGGTGTATATGAGGAATGAGGTTTCCACTCCCTGTAATAGGGTCTGTTGGTTGAGATAGAATCTGAGGCCTGGGGACAGACAGAGGATTAAGCTGAAGACGCGGACCTCAAATTACACTCTTGTGTTTTGGAGATATTCTTTAACTTAAGCTGATAACAACCTACTCTGCGCGGGGTTCTCATGCTGTATCGCAGGCCAAGGTTGATAGTGTGATGGAGAACTTAGCCGGGCTAAATTTCATTAACCCAAGTGATTTAACTGACCGAAGACGATGGCTATTGCTTTCCTCTCGTCCTCCTCGTCTACCCCATTTGCTTCATTTCTGAAATGTCACAGATAGCTTGAATGTTTTTTTCTCTCCGAAGGGTGGATATTAGTGAAAAAATTGACATCACTTGCATCTCGTCCGCTCACGTTTGACTCATCCCTTGCTTCTGGTCTCTGTTCATCATCCTTCTCTTTTCCTCTCTCTGAGAAGCGTTTTTGGACAGTCTAAATGGCTGTTTCCTAGACAGTCTGGCCTTCGCGGTGCTGCTGCACCACCCGGCCTTTCCTGGCCCATCCTTTGGCGGGTCTGTGCAGCCTGGAACCACGCCCTACTACAGGCCTTTCCTCTCCCTTGTCTTCTAGTCTAGCAGGAAGCTGGGTGGGTGTAGCAACCAGCTGGTAGGCAGCAAAGCACTGCTGAATTGACACACAGCACAGACTCCCTCCAACCACACACACTGAGATCTGTGGAAACTCCCTCAGATTCACCGTCGCCCTTGTTGTGCAAACATGCAGGCGAGCTTGTGTTGGGGAGGATGTCTGCCTGGCACAAGGTTCTCCAGGAATGTGACAGCCACTCCTACTATCCCACCACAGAGTTGTACAAGATGAGAGGCAGGACTCATTGGTTCGCTGGGCCAACAAAGTCTTCTCAATGACATTCTCTCTTCTCAAGCGTCCCCAGGTAGCCTACGGAACTAGTTCAGTCTAGTCTGTGCAGAGCACTGCCCGTCTCAAGTGTGATTCACAAGGAAAGGAGGTATTCTGGTTGTAGCAGAGAGGCTAGCCTGGACTAGTTTCTGCTGTTCCAGGCCTGTATCCTATAGACAGCCCAATAACAGGCAACCTGGTGATGTGGAGCAACAGACAGATTGTCATAAAGGGACTGAATGTTCAACTAACACGTCCAGCAGAAAGCGTCTACGTAGCATCAGCACAGCACCATATATGGAGCTAACAAACTAACAGCCTCTTTCAGAGACCCAATTTCCCTAAAGCATATGTGACTCATAACAAAGGAAACCCTTCATCCCCAGGGACATGGCATACTATATAAGCTCACAAACACACTAAGCACAAACACATATGCAACACAAACCCATAGATATACACAGACACTTTTGTACTCGTAGGCTTTTGAGCTCATACGTGCCGAACGCCTCTTCCCTTTCAATCCTGACAAAAGATAGGTGGTGGGAGCTAATCTTCAAAAATACCATCAGCCAAACGCTATTAAACTCTCCTCCCTGGGCAGTAATCAGGCCTCTGGACCTGAGTGGTGGGTTCATTGGGTACGACGCACTAAAATCTTCCAAAACATTCTGGTACAGAAAACAAAAACTGGCATTTCTTGTTGGATGAGTCCAGGTAGACCCTTGGCGGTTTAGTCATTTTTCCACCCAGTTTGGTGCCTAATGAACACAAATCCTTATGGCAATTTACAGGCTGACTGGCTTAGACCAGGTTGAGGCCAGCTGCCAAGCAAATAAATTATTCAATGCTCTGGATCAGATGTCCTCTAAGTTACTAAACATGCACTAGCAAACAAGGTTGGAACAAGAACACGATAGTATTGCTTACGCTCATACTACTTTTTTGTGCTTCTGCCTTAGTAAAGATGCTCTGTTTTCACTGTCATAGTTGGACAGTACAGTAGGCTTGCCTAAGGTATTAACCACAGACTCTACATTTCAAAATAGTGATATGTAATTTATACTGCAATTATAATACTACACTACACTGCATGTTGTGGTTCAATACCATATATTGGATATTTGATTGCACAAAGAAAGATGTAGTATATGTATTGACTCTCTCTCACAGCTAAGAGTAATCCATAGGGCAAATCGTCCATATTTATCTCTGTAAATCTATAGCTTTATATCTATATGCACACATATTGATAGATTTGGGGTGATATTTTTCTTGGATTTCAATAACCTAAATTTTTAAACAGTTGTGAATTGTGGGAGCTGTTCAATGGTAATTGTAAAATGATGCAATACATTTAACATAAAAAACTGCATTCTGGATTTGAAGGAATACAAATAGATATATTTTTAATTCAGAAACAAGACTGAGAGAAGGTGTTGATATTAGGCTGTGTAGTAGGCTTTTTATGTGCCGGGGAGCTTTGACGACTCCATGATACAACTAGCTTCATAGCATTTGCATACCATTGTGAATTTGCAAAAGACAGCCAAATCAGTCGGCATTACAATGAGCACGGACACATAAGAGGAAACAGTGGAACTACTCTAACCTCTAGTACGCAAGAGGGCCAAATTACAAATAACCCAGATTGTTTTAAGATCCCAAAATGTGAGTGATGTGGGCGATTTAGTTGCGACTGATAAGCGAGACATTGTTATAATTCGCATTGTGTTTGGTCCACCAAGACAGTAAGCGCAATAATGCAAAGTGGAAAATTGCTACTAATATCGAGCTATGCAATTTCAATGTTTATTATCTTATAAACCTTTTCATGATTATATACAACATTATATACGTAACGCAATTGCATATTGATACAACGTATTATCAGAAATAGAGACATACTTGACATCTGTCAAAAATGTCAGCAGCATTGCTTCTCTATGACACTCTTTATGAGCGCAACACTATATCCCGTTTTTACTATTCAAACCGACGTACTGCTGGACTCTGGAATTTAATCACCACATAATGATGCTGTTATAATCTAGCATATCTTGCTAGTTATCCCAATGTTATTAATCTGATCTAAGAATTAATTCAATCTGCACCGCACATTTGAGCCTGCAACATGCCCTGATATAGCCATCGAGCCAACTATATGCCGTAAGAATTGCGCAGTTATCGCGGAATCCCGCTCCATTTTGTGTGTTGCAGCGCGCAGAAAATATTCCCCCTTATCGAATCAGATATTGAGACCAGATATTACAAATCTAATGCAATAACATAATACCTATAAAACCCAACCTTTTTGATCGCCCTAATTTCATTACAGGTAAAAGAAAACCCTGTACATCTGTTCATTAACAATTTACCCATTTATTTAACGTTACCAATTACCGTTTTCATTTCCCGTTGTGGCTTTATGGCATTAAACGCATTGAAAAATTATCTAAAAATCCAAATACATACCATGTTTGATGGATCTGGGCTGATTATCTATGAGCCAGACTACGAGTATGCTCGTTCCTTAGATGGAGTTTCCACTAGCGGGATGGAGGTGTGTATAGTCGGCGTGGTGGTAATGGGGACTATGTATCCATCCGCGACACTAGCCGAGCCTGTTCACTCACTTCCTTATTTCTCCAACTGCAGATACTTGCTAAGCCCGTCCCCAATACAGGGCGGAGACACGCCAATCACACAACAGGGCCCTGCGTCTGTAGCCTACTGTTGAGCAGCGGCCTAGTATGCACATTGCTGACTGCACACATCAGTCGATTCAATTATGATTTGCGCCATAGCATGTGGAAATCTTCCCACAATGCAGCCACAATAGTTAATAATATTTGAAAAGCCGAATATTTTGTTCGCTTTTAACATACATTTCAAATACAGGGCCCATTTTATCCAAACCTAAAAACATAATCATTAAGTTTTCCTTGAATAACAGATAACTGTGACCTCATTGGTGAACTACCACTCAGGTGTGATACTGTACATGATAAGTGAACAATCCTTTATGTTACATTGATGCAAGCTCCTAATTCATCCCACTAAAAAGCAGGGCTATCAATATGAATAGTAACAATTTTACATTAACATCACATACAAGCATGTGCCCTTGTTACATTACTGAGTGAATATATTTTCAAACTTTTTACTTTATGGCATTGTGTCATAGTTTATGATATTTTTAACAGTAGATAAAAGCGCACAGAACCTTTACATTGGACTATTTTCTTACAGCGGAAGGATACTTTTGGTGTATAAAGCCGCTACCTGGTTGACGCTGGAGAATTTGGCATGCAGTTGTGACGATTCGTCTGATTGGCTAGAGCTGAACCGCAATATTATACACTATGTATTGGCCACAATTATTGGCTAGGTCGGAGCTGCATTGCACCAGGCAGTATCGCTTGATGGAAATCCCATAAATATAACAACGTTAAAAGAAATGCGATGTAAGGCCGTTTCTTGTCCAAAAGGCTCGTTTTAATTATGTATATATTTTTCTAAGTAGATATAGCGGAGTGGTTTACTGTAAGCTTATGAAATGTTAGTATATTAAGAAAGAAGAGAAGACTACCGGGCTGAGCAGCGCTTGCTGAGATTCGATGCTGGGAGGTGCAAGTCTTTCCATTGGACAATAAACAACCTACTAGAAAGTATTTCTAAATGTACGCGAAATTTAAGAAAGATTGCATTGTTTGTGGCAGTTGTGGAAATACATGTATGTGTCAATATCGTGTGACATCGCTTTCTGTGACAGCTGCCTCCAAGTATAATAATTTGTATTATGTTGCTTGTGGTGTAAATTCAGCCCGTTGCGTTGAGGCTTACTATTGTATTTGAATGACTCTTATAATATGATAGGGCCCCTACAGAATTGTTCACTGCTATTTTATCATAGCGTAAGTAAGGTGTTTAATTGGTTAAAATGTATTATTTCTTGGCCAGGTGTGACCAGACTTTTCCTGTCCAGTCAATGTTGTCAGCGCAACTACTAAACAGAAAAGTGTTCTGCTGCGTCCGTCTCCATCAGATCAGTCCTTTCTCGGTTTAGTCCTTTCTCAGAGCAGCCTACGTCACCCGTACTATATACTTGCGAATCGAAGTTCGGCAACAATCGTGTAATATTAGTGATGGGAAGTTCGATATTTTACTGATCTTTTCAAGTCGTTCATTAGGAATAACTAATAATAACTAACTTTGAGTCAGTAACGCCCCAGAGCATGCCAGACCCTCCTACCGTCCAAAGAGAAGTTGCTCATCTTTCAAATAATAAGAAATGATTAATTGCTGAAAAAGTTTGGAGAAAAAAAATGTATGTGTATCATGGCCATGCTTGTGCAAATTATGCATTGTTTCTTCCCATTTTCCTTTCTCAATTCCCACTAATTCCCAGATCTGTGGGATGGGTTATCCAACCACATGCCACACAGCCGCTGATTTTTTTCACATTATTCATCCATTAAGGAAACACTCAGTCCGATCATGCACGGGATGATTACGTTCACCAACTATACTTCCTCGATTGAATTTATAGGCACCCGTTCAGGACACAAGGAGTCGCTGGAGAGAGACTTGGCAGGATAGATAATCTGATTTATCTAAACACAAACGCCGGGTATGGAAAGCCATTTTAGTTAATATTAAATAAATAAATATGGCTATGAAATAAGTCCTGAAATAAATAAATTACACAAATATATAAATATTTAAATATATAAATGCAGTCCAATAAAATAAATAAATTGTTTTTTATTTCACAACGGTGTTTTTCAAAGGAAAAATTGGATTGAATCTGTGAGATAACCACGCCCCATTCATTTGAATATAACAAATGGATATTATGGAATGTGCCATTATGAAATAAGAGTGCCTTGAAATAAATAAATGTGGAATTATGAAATATAAGTCCCCTGAAATAAATATAGGTTTTCCTTTGAAAAACACTATTGTGAAATAAAAACAATTCATTCATTTGATTGGACTGCATTTATATATATATATATATATTTGAATAGTTATATTGTTATTGTGTCATTTATTTATTAAAAATAATTTAAATCCGAAAAGACTAAGGGGGAACACATATTTCAGCTTTATAATAACTCAATATGAATAATGTTGATAGTATTGTATGTAATGGTTACTAATCAATTGTAACTTAGAATTACACAATGCATTAAATTGGACCCACACACAGCTGTCTTGACACAATATTGGCCTGTTTAACACCCACCAATGAGACTTACATGTAGATGCATTAGTGGGATGTTCCTCAATACACACTCAACGCCTGACCCACTGGTATCACCTCATATATAAGACAATTCTATGCAAAACCCCTCTGTACCTAAACTCTCTTCTCAACATTGCCTTATCCAACCATAACCTACGCTCAAGCAGGTACATCTCCCTAGTCCCCTCAAAAGCCCATTACTCCTTTGGCCGAAACTCCTTACAGTTCGCAGCAGCATGACTGGAATGAACTACAAATGACTCTGAAACTTGTGAACCCCATCTCCCTCACTTCCTTTAAATCACGACTATCAGAGCTTCTGCCTGATCATTGCACATGCTGACCCCCCACATGCACACTACCTCCATTTGCTGTAGTGCCTTATTGCCCATGGTTGCATGCTCTGAACTGCACATTACAAATATCTTGTTTATTGTCTGCCATTTGCACAATATTCATTTGCAGTTATGCTAAAGTGTTAATTACTCTAATGTATTTGCCTTTCCACTTTACTTACCAACTTGATATACCTCTCTAATAATTACTCTGTTGCACTAATTGTACATACACCTATATCGTTTACTCTGAAGTATCGCAACTATTTTTTTTGTATTTGTATTCTTCTGTTTATTTTATGTGTAATTCATGTGTAACTTTGTGTCATCTTGCCAACTATTCACTTTATCTTGGTCAGTTCGCTGTTTCAAATGACAAATTGTTCTCAACATGCCCAACGTGGTTAAATAAATGTTAAATAAAAATAATAATAAACAGGTTAGTGTACTCAGAGCCAAAAAGAGAGAAGAGTAGCGACACTCGGTGAACTCGCTATAGCGGGTGGTCACGTGGTTCATGTAAGCCTGTATAGTTTCAAAAACACGCTGTGCTGTCATGGTCTTCTACGGGAAGAATCTACCCACCTTCCTTAATGTAATGCAAAGCATACAGTCGTATGCAAAAGCTTAAACACCCTTGACAAATTCCATGATTTTCATTTATAAATAATTGGGTGTTTGGATCATCAATTCCATTTTGGGTCTATCAAATAACTGAAGGACACAGTTATATTTCAGAAGTGAAATTAGGTTAATTGGATTAACAGAAAATGTGCAATATGCATCAATATGAAATTAGACAGGTGCATAAATTTGAACACCCTTTTCATTTAGTTGATTTGAATACCTGTAACTTCCTAGCACTGATTAATTGGAACACAACATTGGTTTGGTGAGCTCATTAAGCCTTGAAATTTATCATGAGAAAAGTTATTTAAGTTGGCCAGTTGGAAGGTGTTGTTCTCTTTGACTCTCCTCTGAAGAGTTGGAACATGGGGGCCTCAAAACAACTCTCAAAAGACCTGAAAACAAAGATTGTTCAACATTAAGGTTTAGGGGAAGGCTACAATAAGCTATCGCAGAGATTTAAGCTGTCAGTGTCCACTGTGAGGAACATAGTGAGGAAATGGAAGACTGCAGGCACAGTTCTGGTTAAGGCAAAAAGTGGCAGGCCAAGTAAAAGATCAGAGAGGCAAAAGCAAAAGATGGTGAGAATGGTCAAAAACAGCCCACAGACCACCTCCAAAGACCTACAACATCATCTTGCTGCAGATGGTGTCCCTGTGCATCGTTTAACAATTCAGGGCACTTTGCACAAGGAGAAGCTGTACGGTGAATGATGCGGAAAAAGCCTTTTCTGCACACACGCCACAAAAAGGGTTGTTTGAGGTATGGCAAATGCCAGCTTTATTTTGGAAGAAGGTACTGTGGACTATAGGGGCATTATGTATGGCGACAAAAGAACACACCGTTCCAAGACAAACACTTACTACCCACAGTATAATCTGATGGAGGTTCCATCATGGGGCTGTGTGGCCAGTGCCGGTACTGGGAATCTTGTTAAAGTTGAGGGTTGCATGGATTCCACTGAACATCAGCAGATACTTTAGAATAATGTAGAGGAATCAATCACAAAGTTGAAGTTACGCCGGGGCTGGATATTTCAAAAAGACAACAACCCCAAACACTGCTCAAAATCTACTCATGGCATTTATGCAGAGGAACAAGTACAACATTCTGAAATGGCCATCCCAGTCCCCAGACCTGAATATCATTGAAAATCTGTGGGGCGATTTGAAGCAGGCTGTCCATGCTCAGCAACCATCAAACCTAACTGAACTGGAGATGTTTTGCAAGGAGGAATGGTCCAAAATACCTTCATCCAGAATCCAGACACTCATTACAGGCTATAGGAAGCATCTAGAGCACTCACACTCAACTTTGGACCTCGAAGCAAGATCCACTCCACTAACATTCTACTGTAACAACATCAATAAATTAGATATTACAAATCAAACATTTCAAATTGAATCATGCCACATAACCTAGGTCACACAGTAGACTAGGTAGCAAAGCCAATCAATAAAACCATACCTAGCCATTTTCCATCCATTGCAAATCTACACTGTGAAAGGCAACCAACGTACGATTTCAACTAATAATGTGTGACTTTTCTTTGATATTCAACCGCTGCATACGGTTTTGATTTCTATGCTGCCTACGGCACATCGTAATCATCAACGCAACAAATCACATTTTTTCTATGGGTTATGTAGTACCTAAACTATAGGGGCTGAAAATACAACTGAAGGGGCTAAGCCCCTTTGTGGCACCGGGCCTGGTCCGGGAGCTAAAAAGCTATTCTATCCACCCTAATAGCTATGGCTCCCCCTACACAGGATAGGCACGACTAAAGAAAGGAGCTACAGGGTGCAGAGGGAGAGACCTTCCATGACAGGCTTGAGCAAGCTACCCCCCACTCTATGGACAGGGAAATCACATACAACCACTGCGGTTTCCCATATGACTTTTTAGTGACCCCCAGAGTGCAAACGCTATGTAATGTTTAATTAATTACACCCTAGTTGGCTAGAGGTGTGCTCTCTGTCCACTCTACCACCCGGCCACGCTGGTCAAATAGAGTCCCCCTCACCACCTGTCCGCAACCCAGAATATTATGGCTATTTGTGGACTCTCCTCCGCCTAATTCAGAGACCCCAGTCTTCCCAGCAGCCACTCTGGTGGACATGTCCCTTTTGCAATGCCAGCCATCTCCACTCAGCTCCTCTTCCCTGTGCCAATAGCTGGGTCCTCCGGGCCAGAGCCTGTAGAGCCCTTCACCACGCCAGAGCCTGTAGCTCCACCCTCTGCGAGGAGTCCGGTAGAAGAAGCCAGGACCGTGTCTGAGGGCGCGCCTACTGAACCTGTGCCAGGGACCATCAAGCTAAGCCTCATCATGTATCCAAGCTGTGCCTCAGCCAGGGTTGCTGGACCCTGAGGCCGCCACCAACCACCCTAGAATATAAGAGACCATCAGCGGCCCTTCTGCAGCATCAGAGACCCCCAGCAAGTCAACATCAGTGGCCAAGACCACAGGCAAGGCAATGTCACTTGCAGTAGAGACCACCAGGGTAACTACTCTAAAGCCAGCTGCCAAGCCCCTTCTAGTGGTCTCGGTCGCTTCATCCTCACAGCCAGTACAAAGCCGTGACACTACATCTGGTACCGGTTGCCACGCCCCCTCACTTACGGTATCCACTTCCTCATCACAAGCGACTGCAAGTCCTGCATCCTGTGAGAATCGGGAACCGGGCATGTTTTTTGAGTTTCTCCCTTCTGTCTTTTGATTTGTTTCGGTTTTCCCGCTTTAGTTCAGGTCACATGTCTGCATTACAAAATGTTCCTTATTAATTTACCAGCTGCCTGCACTTTCTAAATTGTTCCCTATTTTTCTATACTTGTGCATGTTAGCGGTCATCCGTGCGTGTGTACTACTAAGAATATTATGAATAGCTACACCTAGCCCCACAAGGGAGTTTGTTTTCATAACTGTTCTGCTATTAAACACAATTTGTTTTCTGATTCTCCTCACATCTGTCTCAGTAACTTCAGCACCACGGAAAGCATTAGCTATAGCAACAGTATCTTTGGCTATGACAGCTGTTGGAAAATGGGCTTTATAAAATACATTTGATTGATTGATTGTTTCTCCGTTAGGCTACTATTAATGGCTGCATGTGGTACACAATTTAACACTTTGAACTCACCCAGGTGAAATGCCCATGTAATTCTCTTCCTGTTGCAAATGTGCTTGACTCATACAAAAAATAATGTTTTAAATTTTTGTTGTCCACAACAAAATGTTAAGGGGCTAGTTAAATGCTGTTGATGCCTATGTCAACCACACAGCTACAGTAAGAAACATTTAGCAGTGAACTGCCTTCTTCTCAGGCCCGGCGTACCATATGATATAATTAAATTACTGGCCATTATGGAGATTTTGCTAAGTGCAAAGCCATGGCTATTTATAAAATGACAAATTTTAGCTAGCTAGCCAGTCAATGAAATATAGCTGTTTCTTAGGGTAAAGTTACGTTTCGACTTTGATGTGATTTGATTGATAAGAAGCCAAATCCAAACTTAGTTTTCTTGAGCAAGGCCTAGCAAAAGTTGAGCTCAACTCAAAGTGGATTGGCTACTTCTTTTATATATATTTGTAAAGGGATGCCAAACCATAACTGGCTTCTACACTGCTCAAAATAATAAAGGGAACACTTAAACAACACAATGTAACTCCAAGTCAATCACACTTCTGTGAAATTACACTGTCCACTCAGGAAGCAACCCTGATTGACAATCAATTTCACATGCTGTTGTGCAAATGGAACAGACAACAGGTGGAAATTATAGGCAATTAGCAAGACACCCCCAATAAAGGAGTGGTTCTGCAGGTGGTGACCACAGACCACTTCTCAGTTCCTATGCTTCCTGGCTGATGTTTTGGTCACTTTTGAATGCTGGCGGTGCTTTCACTCCAGTGGTAGCATGAGACAGAGTCTACAACCCACACAAGTGGCTCAGGTAGTGCAGCTCATCCAGGATGGCACATCAATGCGAGCTGTGGCAAGAAGGTTTGCTGTGTCTGTCAGCGTAGTGTCCAGAGCATGGAGGTGCTACCAGGAGAAAGGCGAGTACATCAGGAGACGTGGAGCAGGCCGTAGGAGACTCATGTGGCTGGAGTGTGTCAGCAGTTCCTGCAAGAGGAAGGCATTGATGCTATGGACTGGCCCGCCCGTTCCCCAGACCTGAATTCGATTGAGCACATCTGAGACATCATGTTTCACTCAATCCACCAATGCCACATTGCACCACAGACTGTCCAGAAGTTGGCGGATGCTTTAGTCCAGGTCTGGGAGGACATCCCTCAGGAGACCATCCGACACCTCATCAGGAGCATGCCCAGGTGTTGTAGGGAGGTCATACTGGCACGTGGAGGTCACACACACTACTGAGCCTCATTTTGACCCGTTTTAAGGACATTACATCAAAGTTGGATCAGCCTGTAGTGTGGTTTTCCACTTTGATTTTGAGTGTGACTCCATATCCAGACCTCCATGGGTTGATAAATTTGATTTCCATTGATAATTTGTGTGATTTTGTTGTCAGCACATTCAACTATGTAAAGATTAAAGTATTTCATACAATTAGTTCATTCATTCAGATCTAGGATGTTTTATCTTAGTGTTCCCTTTATTTTTTTGAGCAGTGTATAAATCAAGAGACATGGCAATACTCTTCTTTGCCAATACAGCACAAAGTGCATGGCCAGGACATAATACAACAGAGGGGCGCTGTTTAGCACCATTCGTAATCTCAAGTAGCTTTAGACACTTACAAAATTGAAGGTAAATTACAAAAACAGAATTAAAATAAAAGATACACCCTAATTAAGGTTTTGCTATTATTAGTGAGATTTTTGGGAAATACTGGCTTCCCTTCTACAAATACCTGCCACTGGTTGGACTAAACATGCTAGATGTCAATGGGAAGCGGTAGCTTTCTTCTCACAATCCTTGATTGAACGCAGCGTTACATTAAGTAGGTAGATGAGCCTTGTGCCTATATCCTGTACATAGCTGTATGAGGAGCCTTGTGCCTATACCCTGTACATAGCCGTATGATGAGCCTTGTG
>JACXGM010028309.1:0-14108 GCA_016801145.1 Umbra pygmaea | reverse complement strand
GTGTAGGACAGTGAGTGAGTGAAAAAGCGTGTGTGTGTGTGTGTGTGTGTGTGTGTGTCTGGGATGGGAAGGAAGAGAGAGACCGCAAAGTGTTCAAATGTATACCTCAAATTTGCAGCACATTCGCCAGGAGACATTCTTCATGACTACTATGTCAAACATCTCCCTCAGATAAGGCCAAGGATGATTGGGAACGCCTTGCTGCCTGTCGAATCTCTGGGATCTCCAATTTCTTCATTTTCAATCATGTCACCGTACATAATACTATGCTAACGTTACCGCGATCAAGCCGCAATGATTTGCCGCGAATGAATGCCAATGAATCTGTCGAGTTGTCTTGTAGTGGTGCGTCAAATGCAACGTATATTTCCATCCAATTAGATTGAATTCGGTATTGATGACGAGAGAAATATTAACGGTAACTTCACTGAAATTATTTGAAACTAAAGTATCGAGACAATTTTGTAAAATGTAAGGAGTAGAAAGTACCGATATTCGTGTTAAAAATGTAAGGAGTAAAAGTAAAAACTTGGCACAAAAATAAATAGTAAAGTAAAAATATCTGAAAAATCTACTTGAGCACAGTAACGAAGTATTTGTACTTCGTTACTTCCCATCTCTGCGTAGTTATATATGCCAATTAGGAAAGAGTGGGATTATTAGGTGGCCATGTTTGAAGTGAAGCTTGGTTGGGAATTTGGCCATGACACCAGGGGTTAACACACCTACTCATATGATAAGTGCCATGGGATTTTTAATGACCACAGAGAGTCAGGACACCCGTTTAACGTCCCATTCTATAGACGGCACCCTACGCAGGGCAGATGTCCCCATCACTGGCTGTCCAGTCCAACACCACTTCCAGCAGCATTGGTCTCCCATCCAGGGACTAACAAGGCTCGACCATGCTTAGCTTTAGCAGCAAACCAGCAGTGGAGTACAGGGCACTATACGGCTGGCAAATATAATACTGCACAGAATGTGTGAGTGAGGGCCAGTTTGATAGTCTGGAGCCTGTGTGTCTGAGCTTAGAACAAACTAAACCTCCCCCCGACCAGCCTTGTGTCTCCAAAGAAGCTTGGATGCAACAGACTATATTGGACAGCTTTGATTTACTAGCAATCAACGGCACTGTACCAAGAATCCAACGTGATGATCAATAAGACTAACAATCACATTTATTTATTCAAACATGTCTGTGAGCAAAAGTACATTTCTTCTCAGGAAGCATCACACATTCGTGATTGGTCTTCTGCATACTGTAAATACAGTATCAAGAAAACAAACTGGGAAAATAGTTAATACAAGACAACAATCCTTAGAGAAACAGTCCCTGTACAACTGTGGCCAGGCCATATATCCAGTATTTCTAACAGTACTCACAGTAACAACTCAGTGTTCACCATGCTCTCTTAAATTTCTCTCTTGAGTTGCATTTTCCTTCTCCAGGTTGCATCTGCTCGTGCTAGAGTTTTAAGACTGAATTTAAGACATATAAACCCTGAAGAACTTTTGGAGAGGAGATTGAAAGTCTGCAGACAATGATTCCTACAGTGTCCACACTGGTGGAGCACAAACACAAACATTTCCTGCCAGAACAAAGACATTACTAACACAGCAGATTGTACTACTTAGGACAGACCTAATGCAACCATAAACACAAATAACCGATGCAAAGTGTCTGTAATGACAGGAAACAGGCTAATAGGCTAATAGGCTATGGTCAATCAATTTGATAAAGAGAAAAAACCCGACAGGACAAAAAGGGGCACCTCAAAACCAGACCAAAGACCTCTATTAAAAACAGACAAGGATGTAGCTGACAGCAACATGACCTAAATTAGAAATGTCTCTACATTCTCATTCGCCTTAATGGTGCAATGAAGGCTTAATAGAGAGTTAGGCAGGGACAGACACTCCCTCTCTTTTATTATTATTAGCCATAAACTGCAGGTGGCAAGTTTAACTCCATGAGGCTTTAAGAAAGGGAGGTGAAGCTCAATAATTGGTGTATCACTGAGCAGCATACATGGATATTATTAAAAATGTTGAACATTTGGAATTTCAAGGCTAACTGAGGTATAACAGTGATTCTACTTGCAGATTATGTAGTTATAATCAATGTATATTACACATTAAAATCAAAATTGGGAGTTTACTGATGTTGTCAGTAATTATGATTCATATTTAAAATATACCATATCTAAAAACACTGGGCAGTCACTTTAATTAGGCAATGTGTTAATCATTTTTTCTCAAAATGTTTTACACATTTGTAAACCACTCAAGGTTTACCCACAGATGTGCCACAGATTAGCAGCAGCCTTGAACTAGTACTCTAGATTCACTAATCAAGGACTTGCTGATTAGTAGACAAGTTTAATCAGGTGTGCTAGCTCTGGGGTATTTTAAATAAATGGACTGGATGGTGGTACTATAAGGAGAGGTTTGAGAACAGATGGCAAATAGCTTCGTATTGGAATTATTCAGATTTCTTGTGCTCATATTCATTAAAGGATTCTAGCTACGTATGAAACTGGGCCTTTGTCTATCACACATCCACAGCCACTAGTTAATGTAGTGTCATACACTTTCAACAACAATGTTTAACATCTAATTTAGATGTATTTTGGTGATAGTCCTACCTCAGCCCGGGGAGAAAAACAGCTTCAGTACGATAAACGTTAATCCTAAAATCCTACACTATACAGATGCTTGGTTACACAACTAAACCAGAAACCGATTGGTACAACATCAACCTGGCATCACACAAAGTTGACTGGTTTAGGTTACTCCAGATATATCTACGTGTTGGTATATATACTGTACAGTAGTAGCTAGACAACTAGTAGTACAGTAGTACGGGAGGAAGACGACTCAGTGTTTAGGGAGTCAGACATTTAATCAAAAGGTTGCCTGTTCTATTCCCGACTGTGCCAACTATCGTTGTGTTTTTGAGCAAGGCACTTTACCCCAAGTTCCTCCAGGGGGATGTCCCTGTACTTACTGTAGTAAACCACTCTGGATAAGAGCGTCTCCTAAATGACATGTACTGTTGTTGTAGTAGTAGTAGTAGCTTCCAGAAGAGCAGAGTTAACGATACAGTAGTAACCTATTGACATGGTCAGCGGTGACAGCGACAATACTAAGATACCTTCCTACCAACCTACATAATATTTAAAAACAAATGCCATATTCATAGCTAATCACGTTGCTAGCTATCTACACGTTGCTAGCGGTTGACGGTAATATAGTTACAGTACTGTTGCTGGTTAAATACAGTACTGTGACGTGTTAGTTGATCGCAAAGACCGTTAGGTAGCTAGAACTCTACGCTGTGTGTGATTGGTTATCTTGTTGTTATAGACGACGAGACGTTAGTTGATATGTGTCTGGTTACTGTATCTAGTTGGAGTGTAGCTGCTGGTACCGCAGACAGCACAATCCCACACCCACCCAACCCGCACAAGACAATGTCAATGGACATGGGGAGGGGATCGCTAACGTTAGCTAACTAGTACATGTACAGATAGCGTTTCTAGCTAGCAAATAACTACGGCTTTAAAATTCAACTAAAAGGTCAATGATTCGATTATATGATTTGTACTTACAGTATGCCAGAGCAGGAGGTGCACACGAAAGAGCCCACCGTCATGTTGGCATAGGTTGGGCCGCGCTGATCGCAGTCAAAGCACTTTCTATTAGGAGACAAACTCGTCATTTCTCTCAGCATCTTCAGGTGTTTCTCCTCCTGCTTTCTTTTTGCGCTCGCCGCCATGGCTGGGACAAATAGGGGAAGAAAACAAAACCAGGGAAGGATGGGGAACAGCAAGTAACGGGAAACGGCTTTTGCTGCAAAACGGATACGGACACTCACTGAAAGAAACAGAGGTTGCTGTCGGCTGAATCTAAAAATGTTTATGTCCTCGTTCCTCTCCCTCGTTTCCTTTGAGATTCCATTGGTTGCAAATGTAAAAGGGGCGGATTCTCTAGGTTTGTCATCCAATGGGTTTTGAGAAGACGACAGGAGTCAAAAGAACTCGAGGAAATGACATCTGCCTTTTCTCATTTTGTTATCGTTTCCTCTCTCGTAGTCTACTTATCAAAAACGATTGGATGAGAAAGCTATAGGTCCCTCCTTTCTGACTTTCCGAGTGCATATTAAGGCGTGGAAAGGCCTTTGGAATCGTTCCAACGTTTTCCCAAGGTTTCTATGAATTGTAGTCAAGATGTGCCCTAATTCTAACAGGTACATTTTTGATGAAAGAGACGAACCCCCCATCTTTAGATGTACATATATTATTAATGTACTATGACATTTGACCATGAAAAAGAGTACTACAAGAGTTACAATAGAAGTATATATGCGCATTGGAATATGTGTGCCACCTACTGTGCTTAGACATGCTATTTAAATTCAAATGGCTAATTTATTTATTTATTGCCACTGGTTTCTAAAATTTAAATGGGGGAGCTAATGTGCATGCATGAAATATGTCTGTAATTTTGCTTTCCTGGCACTTTGGTGGGTGATAACCTCATTCAAGGTTATCTACCCAAGATAAATAGGTCTACTTCTAATTTAGAATCAAACACTGTTTCCTGTAACTTCAAGGGTAAGTCCCACTAAGTATTGAAGAGGTAAAAGAAGGTCAGCTTTGGCAGTTTCCATTTGGCTTAAAATAAGGCAAGACCTAACTCAAACCTTTTTAGAAAAGGAGTGCATATGTGAGACCTGCATTCCTTCGCCTCCCTGGGCAAAATTACAGCATTAATGAAGAATGGTTGAGATGAAGGCAGCTAATTCCACATTTTCCTCTGCCAATGTCTCGAGGGACCAGGGTGGTAGGATCTCACAGTTAGCTTGAAGTGGGTCAGATAAAGATCGCAATGACAAATGTACATTACAAAACCATACCTATCGCATTGATCACATGATGTTTCACACATGACATGTACATATGTGCATACTGACTTCGCAAATATTACATGTGGTTCAATGCTGCTACTCTTTATCTATCCTGTTGCCTTGGCAACTTCATTCAGGTTTGTCAGTCAAGCTAAAGGCCTGAAAGCAAGTCCTCTAAAATGTAGGCAGCATTGACACATCACATTCATGGTTGCCTGACTGATCTACTAGAAGTAGAGTAATTAGTCATTATTTATGACGCAATGTGATCCGTTGCACTCAGACAGATACTTTTATCCTCATAAATTTGACCACATAATGTAGTATTGTGGCACCCCTACAGCTCACTCATTAACTCTAGGCAACTACAGACTGATGGATATAAAACTCACCTTGCATTATGAATAAAAACTTATTTATCTTTGTAAATGAGTTGATACATAGCATGATCCTGTTAGGTGCCACTGTTTTCAGTCTAATAATAGTAATTATTATTGATTATTTCCATATTCAATCGTTTTTTGTTGATACCCCCCACACACACTTTTATGTCATGACCTCATCTCCTTGGCAACCCCTCAGCAGGTGCAGAATGCATGTCAATCAAATGCTTCCTCCAACCACGTGTCACCATTCACCAAGCCATCTGATTCTTATCACACTGATCAAACAACACCGAAGCATCCGGAAAGTATTCACAGCACTTCACTTTGTCCACATTTGGTTGTGTTACATTAATTTTTTCCCTCAAAATTCTACAAACAATACCCCATAATAACAATGTGAAAGAAGTGTGCTTGAAATCTTAGCAAATTTATTCAAAATAGAAAACGAAAAAAACATGTACATAAGTGTTCACAGTCTTTGCCATGACACTCAAAATTGAGCTCAGGTGCATCCTGTTTCCACTGATCATCCTTAGATGTTTCCCCAACCTGATTGAGTCCACCTGTGGTATATTCAGTTGATTAGACATGATTTGGAAGGCACACACCTGTCTATACAAGGTTTACAGTTAACAGTGTATGTCAGAGCACAAACCAAGTCCAAGGAATTGTCTGTAGACCACCGAGACAGGATTGTATGAAACCACAGATCTGGGGAAAGGTACAGAAAAATATCTGCAGCAGTGAATGTCCCAATGAGCACAGTGGTCTCCATCATCTGTAAATGGAAGAAGTTTAGAAAAACCAGGACTCTTCCTAGAGCTGGCCGCCCGGCCAAACTGAGCGATCGGGGGAGGTGACCAAGAACCCGATGGTCACTCTGACAGAGCTCCAGTGTTTCTCTGTGGAGAGAGGAGAACCTTCCAGAAGAAAATCCATCTCTGCACCACTCCACTAATCAGGCCTGTATGGTAGAGAGGCCAGACGGAAGCGACTCCTCAGCAAAAGGCACAAGAGTTTGCCTGGAGTTTGCCAAAAGGCACCTGGAGGACTCTCAGACCATGAAAAACAAAATTCTCTAGTCTGGTGAAACAAAGACTAAAATCTATGGCCTGAATAGAAGGCGTAATGTCTGGAGGAAACAAGGCACCACTCATCACCTGGCCAATTCCATCCCTACTGTGAAGCATGGTGGTGGCATGTTTTTCAGTGGCAGGAACTGGGAGACAAGTCAGGATCAAGGGAAAGATGAATGCAGCAATGTACAGAGACATCCTTGCTGAAAACATGCTCCAGAGCACTCTGGACCTCAGACTGGAGTGAAGGCAGAGCCCAGACTTGAGCCCAGACTTGAACCCAATTGAACATCTTTGGTGAGATCTGAAAATGGCTGTGCACCGACGCTCCCCATCAAACCTGATTGAGCTTGAGAGGATCTGCAAACAAGAATGGGAGCAACTGCCTAAAAATAGGTGTGCCAAGATTGTGGCATCAT
Source organism: Umbra pygmaea (assembly GCA_016801145.1). Classification (NCBI taxonomy): domain Eukaryota; kingdom Metazoa; phylum Chordata; class Actinopteri; order Esociformes; family Umbridae; genus Umbra; species Umbra pygmaea. The sequence continues at coordinate 7,318 of JACXGM010028309.1, read as the reverse complement.
ACTCAAAAATACTTGAGGCTGTCATTGCTGCCAAAGGTGCTTCAACAAAGTATTGAGCAGAGGCTGTGAATACTTATATACATGTGCTTTATTCATTCCTTATTTTTAATAAAAATGCTAAGATTGCTTGATGCCACAATCATGTGAGTGCAATAAGATTCCAACTCTTGTGCCGGAGTGGGCGTAGGTGTAGCCTTCTAAGCTCCTGACTCCAGAGCATGTCACCTGGCGACACGGGTTCGAGCCTCTGCTCATCCTATTTGTTTTGCTCTACATTTATTCTCAATAAAAGTAACAAAATATATATCCCGCAAAACATTTGAAAAAGATGCCAACATTCTCCCTTTCCTCAATGATATCATATGGTCCATAACTGAGCTTTCATTGTGTATTTCTAATCATACCTGCTACAATACACAATTGCATCAGTGTTGATTACTGTTAGGATATGTATTTCTTAATATAATATATATCCTAATATATTAATTAAGGATGATTTAAGTTCTCAGCATAGTGTGCGTTGAGCCTATAAAGATGTTCATTACCCGTTTTGCCGTGACCTAACAACCCAAGTAAAACATATCACCACTTACTAGTCAACAGCCTCTCAAACTGCACTGGCAAGTCACAGTGAAATGTATATATATAGATAAGAGCAATACAAATGTGCCTTCATTGCATTTAGAAGTAGCCCAACCCTCTTTTGTCCTCTGTTGACAATATACACTGCTCAAATAAATGAAGGGATATCACACCTCGGGTGTCGATGAATGAAACATATTAAAGATCAAAATCTTTACTAATTTGGACCAAAATCACCAACCAAATCACCGGCTGTTCCAACTTGCATGATTTTCATCATGGAAAATCATAATGTGACTCAGTGGTGTGTATGGCCCTCACGTGCCTCCCAACAATGTTTGGGCATGCTCCTGAGATTGCGGATGGTGTGCTGGGGGATCTCCTCCCTGACCTGGATGAGGGCATCAGTGAGTTCCTGGACAGTCTGTGGCGTTACTTGGCAGCATTGTATTCACTGATACATAAGGTCCCAGAGATTCTCAATGGGATTCAGGTCTGGGGAACCTGAGGACCAGTCAGTGGGATCAATGCCTTTGTCATCCAGGAACTGCCTATACACTGGCTACGAGGCTGGGCATTTTCCTGCACCAGGAGGAACCTAGCGTAAGGTCTGACGATGGGTCTGAGAATTTCATCCCGGTACCTCCAATGGTGACTCTGACAATACTGATGTTCTCTGGTGAATGCCAGTCGAGCTCCACAGTGCTGGGCTGTGAGCACAGGTCCCACTAGAGGACATCGGGCCCTCATGCCACCATCATAGTCTGTTTCTGAGTTTGGTCAGGAACATGCATATCAGTAGCCCGCTGGAGGTCATTTTGTAGGGCTCTTGCTGTTCCTCCTTGCACAAAAGGAGCAGACAAGATTTAAGATTCAAGATTATTTTTATTGTCATTCCAAAAACACTTCAGGAAGTGCAGTATAGAACAAAATTACGTTGCATAGGACAACCATAAAAACAGACACGAAAAGAACCCCATCAGCAGCAGAAGAATGCAATTTTAGATGAATAAATACATAGATAAAAATATGATACATAAATAAGATAGCTTGCCTTTATAAATATGAGAGATGTAGAAACACACGTGTCTACCCATATCCCACACATACGCACACACACACATGCATACACCCATACATATTTTGCACATTATCGCAGATTACAGTGTAGTGCTGTTCAACAGTGTGATTGCAGTCAGAAAGAAACTGTCACAGAACCGCACACACCTGCTCCTTAGGCTTCGATACCGCCTGCCAGAGGGCAGGAGAGAGAACAAACTGTGGCAGGGGTGTGTGAAATCCTTGATTTTTTTACCCTTGAAAGGCCACGTTGTTTGGCAAAGTTGTCAATAGGTGGCAGCGAAACCCCAATGGTCCTCTCAGCTGACTTCAGCACCCTCCTCAGGGCCCTTTTCTCTGAGGTGCTGCTCTCATGCCAGAGGGAGATTTTGCTCGTCAACACACTCTCAGTGGTTCCCCTGTAGAAGGTGGTGAAGACTGTGGGACTGAAATGGGCCTTCTTCAGTCTCCTTAAGAAGTGCAGGCGTTGGTTAGGTTTTTTGATGAGGGAGGAGGTATGGAGGGACCAGGTCAGGCGGTCCGACATATGAACCCCTAGAAACTTCATGTGCTCCACAGTCTCCACCGCAGCGTTACTGTTAATGTGGAACGGTATGTGCGTCGGCCGATTCCTCCTGAAGTTGATCACCAACTCTTTGGTTCTCAACATTCAGGATCAAGTTGTTGTTTTGGCACCATTCTGTCAGGAGTTTCACCTCCTCCCTATAATTGCCCTCATCACTGCCCTGAATGAGACCACTGTAGTGTCATTAGTATATTTATTAATGTGATTGGTGTCAGACTGCACAGCAGTCATGGGTCATAAGTGTGTACAGCAGAGGGCTCAAGACTCACCCCTGGGGTAAGCATGCGGTGGTAGATGGTCCTGCTGCTGGGTTGATGCCCTTATACGGCCCTGTCCAGTTCTCCTCGTGTAACGGCCCGTCTCCTGGTTAGTTTACCTTTATCTTACAAGGCAAGTTGACTGAGAACACTATCTCATTTGCAGCAACGGCGTAGGGAGAAGGGGGGGAGAGGAGAATGAATGAGCCAATTGAGAGGGAGGGATGATTAGGTTTCCATGATGGTACGAGGGCCAGATTGGAAATGTGTCCAGGACAACAGCATTAACACCCCTACCCTTACGAATAGTGCCATGGAATCCTTAGTGACCGCAAAGAGTCAGGACACCCATTTAACATCCAAGATGGAAGAGTGCCCCCTGCAGGCCCTCCAACACCAATTCCAGCAGCAATGGTCTCCCATCCAGGGACTAAACAGGCCTGACCCTGTTTAGCTTTGGAAGCAAACCAGCAATGCAATACAGGGTTCTATGCTGCCAGTCAAATGCACCTGGTATCTCCTCCATGCTCTTGAGAGTGTACTGGTAGACACAGCAAAACCTCTCGGAATGGCACGTAAGGATGTGCCAGCCTGGAGGAGCTGGACTACCTGTGCAACCTGAATGGGCTCATGCTACCAGTCGTGACAAGGACACTAACAAAACTGAAGAACAATCAGTCATGATGGATAAGGAGAGAGCATTTGTTTGTGGCCAACACCTGCAAAAGCATTCCCTTTTTGGGGTTTGTCTTTCTGTTGCCTCTCCAGTGCACCTGTTGTCACTTTCATTTGCACCAAAACAGGTGACAATGATTCATAATCACTTATGCTTCCTAACTGGACAGATTGATATCCCTGAAGTTCAATTGAATTGGTGTTATATTGTGATGATTGAGTGTTCCCTTAGTTTTTTGTAGCAGTGCATTTTTCTTTTTGAGGTAGCGATTTAGAAAACTAGCAGACAATATCAGAGGTGACATGATTCAGGTGTATCAGCTTCTACAGGGAACATATGGATGTAACAGTTGAGCCTATCTTTCAGTTTTGGAATAACAGGTATGTGACATAATGAAAGTCTTTAAAACTTTACCCTATAACATGTCTGTCTGAAAAGAGAAATAATTTTTTCACAATCGGTGCAGTAAAATCATGGAACAAGCTTCCAGAAGTTGTGCGTTCACCTTCAATTAATTATTTCAAGAATAAGTTGGATGCATTTTACCTGTCAAAAGGTGTAATGTATAATTACAAAGCTTGTCAGTAATTTATGTAACTTATTTATGAAATAAATGTGTTCTATGAAAATAACATGTTAAAATGTGATTTATATATAGTTGTTTTGTGTTGTTTGAGTCTGGAAGAGGATTTTCTATCCTGAACCAGAAATATTTTCAATAAATTTCAATAAGTCAACACTGCCTTAGTACTGGTACTCCCTGTATATAACCAAGCTACTCTCATTCTGTAGTACTTGTTCCTTCCTACTTGTAATCTCTAATATTTTCTACCTCTGCATTATTTACAGGGCCAATCACTATTTATTCTAAATTTAAACACTTAGAAAAGATTACAGAATTAAAAACAATAATTTGATGTACCACAAATATCCCAGTTGTGGTTTAAGTGCAATATCTACACATGTTCATTTAATGCAGAAATAAGTGTTTGCCAAAGCAAGTGTTAAAAGGTGTGTGCCAGCTTTCTGATAAGGACACAGATTTATTAAACCAGGGCAGACTTGCAGGCTGAGTTCATTCAAGCTCCTCTTATTGATTGTTTTGACATTTGCAAAGGCTGAAATATACACTGTCATATCTAATATGATTCAGGCAGGGGCGTCAGACTGGGGGTAAAACCAATACTGATTACCAGGGCCCAAGGGGATAAAGAGCCCTTGAAATGTCTGAAATATATTTTATTTTACCTGGAACAAGGGGGCCCGTCAGGACTGCCTACGCATAGGGCCCAGAATCTTGTTCTACGCCCCTGGATTCAGGCATTGCAACTGATCACACAAAGAAAACCTGACAAGCTATAACGTTAATAGTTGGGATCTTCACCTATCACCCATTGTAGGAAAGTTATACATTGATAAAGAACACTTTTTAGGAACAGCATATATAAGCAGAGAAACTAAATTTTATAATTTTAAGATATACTCATAAGGAATACATAGTTATTTTAGGCAATAGTTTTACTTTAGTATGGATAATATTTAATTGCAGAGAACACATACATTACTTTGCCAGTCCTCCAACTTATAAGGAGAATTTCTAAGTCTTGAGGTGTTGAGTCTGTGGGAGGTTTGTCCTGATGTGAAGCAGTCCCTTTCCTGTGAACCTCTGACCCATACACGCTGTCATCATCAATCCTCAACTGATGGGAAACACTGTAGTGTTTGGGATGAACTCCCTCATCCGCTGCTCATGGACTGGTGAGCTGGAGGCTGCTGCACTACCGAGAAATCACAGGGTCTTCGGTTCTCAGTGTAACCGTACAGCTTCCTCAGAGCCACGCGGGCTGCCTCTTCCTCTGCAGACAGAACAGTCTCCCCCGGAGCCTCAGCCAGGAGCTTCCGATCACTGAGGACACAACAATCCCATCACAAACCACACCATAACAAACACCTTAAGTATTTCAAAGCATTTGTCCATGTGCCCAGACCCACAAAGGTCACCATGGTCAGGCACCTCCTTCCCCAGGGAGTGTAAAGACGGGGTCTACCTGTATAACCCTACAAAGTACAATGGAAGCACAGTTGCAGCACCAGATGATCTTGTGAGGCGAGGTTCTGGGAGGGCTATGTTCCTCTTGGACAGCTCCTTCACCAGCAGGCCCATGGGGTTCATCACCGACCAGATCTCAAACAGGTCCTTCCCTATCATTTGGGTAACCAGGAAATCCTAGTGGGAAACAAGAGGGCATGGCAGGTGTGATCAATTACCTGAAGATGCACAAATAAAAATGACCATTGATTTGTCAGTTGAAAGTTACATGGATCTACTTACCCGTAAGAAAAGTCCTGCTCTTTTAGGTCCACTGCTCTGAACTAGTGCTCCAACCACAGCGAGGAATGTACTAGACAGTACTTTGTCAGGGACCGGGAATTCAGCGCTCATAGTTAGTTCCTCAATGGCAAGGTTCCGCGCTACATGGCACACTACTGCATCACTGGTCAGGTGACCAACAACAGCAGCCACGGCCTCGCTAGGCAGGCTAGGGAAGCTGGCCCTGTACCAGTCAGACAGGAAGTTGCCAGTAAACTCCTTGCCCTGTGTGTGCAGCTGAATGTTGTCCCCCAGGACCAGAGCAACAGTGTCAGAGTCCACACCTAGAGACCGCCGCCTGTCTTGCTCTGACTCAATGTAACAGGGGTTCACAAAAGCGGTCTTAAGGAGGTCCAGGGAGAAGGTCTCATCAAGGCGACTGCTGAACGCCTGGACTTCTGCATGGTAGTCCCAGTTTGGTTTTTGAGATCTGGAAGACAAATCAAGGAAATTCTTATCCATAATAATAAACACAGCATAATTTTCAGGGTGAGGATGCTGTCACCGAATGTGCATGAAATCAGTATAACAACCTGAGTATAACCCCTAAGCTGAGAAAGTGCGGTCTTACAGCAAACATTCATTTGGCAACTAGTAAAATTAAGCAGGAAAAATGCATTATATTTCCAGACACTAATTTACAGTTTAGTTGATTTAGCAGGGGAGATCATGCTAAGACAAAAGTTCACTTTTGTAGATGTACAAACACATTATTTAAACAATAAAAGAAGCATCCCCCCGAAAAAAAACACGATTCAAACGGATTCTTCATGGAAATGTTCATCTATCTATCATCTTTTTTAATTGGGCTAGTAGTACCAATCACTTCAATTTAAAAATGTTATTGGAAAAACTAAAAGCATGTCTACCTAACACTGTGGATATTTCCAGGTATATCTAGAGTTAACCATTCCGGAGACCGTGTTTGACAATTTATAATTCTTTATAACAGCAGAAAAGCATTCTATTGTGGTAATTTATGCTGGTGTGCTTTAAAAACATTAAGAACAAAATGCATAGATCTAAGACTTCAAAGATATTTATGCCCAATACATAATAAGTAAGTCCGTATTGTGGCTTGCATTGAACGTCCTATAAAAAGAGTTGTGCACGAGCAAATGAAAAAAACAGTTGCACTCTGAGTATAACCGAGTAAAGTGATAAGATTTCTGCACATCCTTTAGTTCATGCTTAGTTTACGCGGTACAGTCCAATATGTACTCTATCCACAATGGAAACATTGTCTTCTTAAAAATATTTTTGTTAATAAATATTTCACAACATTCTAATAAGAGTTGTGATCTTTTTTCGAAATATGTAATATTTGCTGTTTTTAATCGATTTTCATTGCTTTAAAACGATTTTTTTTCGAAGTTGACACTAGGAAAAACTAGAAATCCACTATTGTGGCTGGTTTCCTATTTTGGAGCTTGCAGGTGTATTCAACTCTAACCCTACGGTCCGGAGCCTGCTGGTTTTCTGTTCTACCTCAACATTAATTGGACTCACCTGGTGTCCCAGGTAGGGCTGAACGATGTTGTGTTTTAGCATCGACATGTGCGCATGTGCGATAGTCACATCGCCGGAACATGCGATGTGAAAGACGGGTAGCACCCAATGACAGTATAGGTAGCACCACAGTTTACACAAGTTTGTTGTATGGTTTGTTGCTGGGATGACATGCACGCTCCGCATGCCTGCACAGTGATTGGTTCGCTGTGATTGGTTGTTGTGCCGCTGCTCACAGCCAACATTCTCTGTCACTGGCAGAGCTGTACTAGCGAAAG
>JACXGM010028308.1:0-14109 GCA_016801145.1 Umbra pygmaea | reverse complement strand
GGTGGCGAATGCTATTATGCGTTTGTGAGAGTGCATGGTAGCATTCGCCACACCGTGTTCTTCAGGTCCTTACCAGCCTTAACAGACAAACAGTGAACCTACAGGTAGAATAATTTAAAGGTTTTATACTTGAAAGCTTATGTTATGTATAAAGTGATTAGAAACACGTAACATCTAAGTTTAAATGCTTTAATGAAAAGAAACTGCTTTCCAGGTTGACCAGGGGGAGCTGAATACCCTGAACATTAGGGAACAACAACTCTGATACACATGCACAGCCTCCCACGTATCTAGGAAGAATTAAGGTTTTGTAAGCATTAACCCTGAAAAAAACCTCTTTATTTCAAGTTGTTATGAATGGTTATTGCAAATGTACCTGAATGTTTGATTAGTTCATAGGGGACAGCCTCCCACGTATCTAGGAAGAATTAAGGATTTGTAAGCATTTACCCTGAAAAACACATCTGTATTTCAAGTTGTTATGAATAGTTATTGCAAATGTACCTGCATGTTTGATTAGTTCATAGGGGACAGCCTCCCAGGTGGTGAACAAGACCTAAGAAACAAGCTCCTGTAATACATTAATACGTTAATGTATTTAAATGGTCTGACATGATTGACAAGTCTTTATAAAATGAACAAGAATCTAATAGCAAAGTACAAAATAACTTACTTTGGAGAATAGTCCTGAGAAAAAGGTCCCTGAAGCTGGTCTTCTTCCCAGATCCTGTCCATGTCGTCAAGACTGCGAGAGCATTTTTGAAGATGCATGGTAGCGTTTGCCATACCGTGTACTTTAGGTCCTTACCAGCTTTAACAGACAGACCGCAAACCTAAAGATAGAAGAATTTAAAGGTTTTGTACTTGACAGCTTATGTTATAAAGTGTTTAGAAAATGTTAATTCTTACCTTCAGGTGTAGAGCTAAAGTCCTCCACCTGGTACGAAACAACGGAAAACGTCATGATCTGAAAGCAATGTTTAGAAAAGAGGTTTAGCAAAAAGGCCTACATAACCCTAAAAAATAAAAACAACATATTCAAATCTCTAAATACAATAAGAAACTCTAAGCTAGGTAACGTCTGTACCGGTTTGTTTATGCAAATCACAAAAATGCAACCTTGCTGATAAACACCAAATATTGGACTCACATGCTACATTGTCAGTCATTTCCTGTGCCACAGGCGCTGTAGTTTCCCCATCTGTTCCATCAATACTCTTCACTTCTAGTGTCCGTGTGTCCACTAGTAGAATACCTTGGAAGAGCACCTGGTACAGCACCTGGTGTAGCAGTACAAGCAGCTGCTAATTCCTGTAAGTGATCTTGAACATGCTTCAGTATTCTCCTCCAGTTACTAGACCTGACTGTATAAAAAAGTGTTAATGTCACTAAACAGATATGATGGCTGTGTGTAGAAAAAGTTAATTAATTGGAACAAACACACTAACATTTATCAACCAATCGATGTAAATTAACAGGTTTCTTTAACCTTTAATTAACCAGGTAGGCCGATTGAGAACAGATTCTCGGGAAAGTGATGAAGAAATTATACTGTTTAGTAGGGAAACCAGTTTGATGGGGAGAATAAGTGTCAGACAGCCACGCTCATAACCAGTAGGTGGCGGTATATGCAATCATATAGTTGCGATCTGCCAATAAATCCTAAGAAGAACCTTAGTAGCTAGCGCTAGCTAGTTAAGCTACTGTTCGTGTTCTGTTATAAACCCATGGTAGTAGCACGAGTGGGTGGCTACATTTTGTTTGTGTTATCGCAGCAACCGTTTTTTGTTGTTCCTTATCAATAACATGCTTATCTAAATAAAAGATGGATGTATTTAGAAAACCAAGGACATTTCATCATTATGTCGTGTTACTACAGTACATACTAGCTAGCACTAGAGGTTAGCCATCGAGGCTATGGCTTTAGCGTTACAGCAGGCCGCACCTGGGCCAGACAAAGCTAGACGTGCAGGACAACATCAGTTACACATTAAAAACACAAAGATGCCAAATGCAGTAGAGTCTGTATAGTAGTTATTTGAAATCGGTTGAGAAATCTAAACGTTATAGTGCTTTTTATCCCAAAAAATGGCAGCTCTGATCGCTATATTTACAGTAACTACGACTAGCCAATGCGTCAGCCGCTATTAACTAAAAACCTAACATCACTCGATTCTTTGTCAAACTATGTTACTTATTTTTTGCGAACTAGAATACACCAACAAAACACAGTCTGGTTAACCCATACACCTAATCGGTACTTACATGAGTTCACAAAAGCGAAAAAGTAGATTCAGTATGCTTCAGAAACGAAACGTAATTTCTCTGCTCCCGCTGGAAGATGGCGAGTCCCGAGCAGATAGCCAGGGCAGGCGGGTGGTATATGCATCATTCAGTTGGTTGCTATCTGCAAATAATCCCAAATAAGAAGAAGATAGGCAGGGGTACAGCGCACGCTCTCTTCCGGTGGCTAGCCGATGGTGCGCCGCGAGCGGGCCACTGGTGGAAAGCCGACAGAGATGCAAATTAACTGATGCAAATTAAGATCCGGAGAAAAGCGGCAAAAGCTGGCGGCCCGCTGGCTGAACGACATTATAGACACCAGCGGCCCACCTGTGACAAAACGCTGGCGGCGCACCATCGATTGCCTACTGGGCAACTACCATTCTTGTCGAGGACAGTCGGTAATTTAACGCCACCTTGGGAGACGATGACCCAGGAAAGGCCTCAAGGTATGTTTTCAAAGGAAATGCTGCATCTCCGACAATGACGTAGGGCATGGGACCCTGCACACCTGAACCTGGTAAAGGGGTGTCTGCGGGCACATTCAATGTTTTGGCCTCCATGCCCCTGCCAAGCCTTGAACAGGCGCACACCACCCCGTCACTGGCCCGGCCAAAGTCTCCCACCTGGATGTAGTTGAACCTGTAGTCTGCATCCACAAGTGCCAGAAGAACAAGGTAGAAGGTCTTCTTATAATTAAAAAACCGACTTCCAGAATTGGGAGGTGCTGTGATGGTGATGTGCTTCCCATCTATCACACCCAAGCAGTTTGGAAATTTCCACTTGCATAAGAATGTGGAAGCAATAGCTTTCCACTGGTCCTCAGGTGGTGGAAGAATGTGGGTTGCCATCATCCTTTCTTCAATGGCACTGCACGTCACATGCACAGATGAGCACACAGTACTTGCCCCCACTCAGTATTGAAGGCCAGGCTAGTAAAGATTTCTCCTGCTGCAAGGTATCTATTAATATAGGTAGGTATTGTCAATATAGTAGTATTAATAATAATATTGTAGTAATAACATTACAACAAAGTGTTAGTATTGATGAGATTATATTTTCTCCTCATGATTGCAAAAGAAGGTGGAAGGTCCTGAGAAATGCTTTTGTAAAGCACAAAAAACAAAACCATCCTCCAAGTGTCTCTGCAGGTGGGACAGTCAAGGAATGGAAATACGAGGTAGACAGCTATGGAAAAGAAATACTCCTGCAATCCGGGAAACTTAATTGTTGCCCGCAGTAGTCAAAACAGTGCGTAACCTAGCTGGAATGTGTGCGTGATAAGACCTGAGCACAATGAGCAGGCCATAACAAGATAGTGTACGTTCCCGTTAAATATCTCCACCGGAGATATACTGGGAAATTACTTAGAATGTCTCAGATAGAACTTGGTAAAGTGAATAACATTTAATTCCAGATAAAAGGCATCTAAGTACAACACTTTAAACGTACAATATGTCGTTTTTGGCCGCTAGGGGTCTCTCAATCAAAGTAATAGCAAATGATCTACTTGGATGACGTCGGGAAGTAGCGTGGGATCATGGGTTTTGTTATCGTCGTCAATGACAACCTTCCAATCTAACGTCTCCGGCAAAAAAAAATTCACTGACAAAGTAATGTATTGTTAAAAATATTTTAACGTTATTCATGTTATGTTTGGTGGTTCCCCGGAACTTAGAACAACTAGAGCAGTCAAAGGTAATATGACAAAATGAAAAGTCCCATGTCTTATATTACAAATTTCTTTGGGTTTGAAAGTCGGTGGAAACATTTGGGATAATGTAAGTACACAACTAAGAAATATATATAATATAGGTATAGTGATGTTTGCTTTTTTAATGCAAAGTATGTCTTTTGTTATTGTTTTAGAAAACTACATATTGTACTTTTAACAATTGTATTTTCATTTTTACTTAAAATCTATTAAAAACACCCATATTCTTCCTCATCTTTTATTGTTTGTTGCTTTGGTAGTTGGTCTTACTCCTGGTCTCTGGCGCCTGAGTCTTCTGTCAGGTATGTGGACAGGGGCGAGACCGGGGGGCCCAGGCTGGCTAGGTACTGCAGGGTTTGTTCTGATCTCGGTGCTGTTCCTGGTGTTAAGATTGGTTCTGGTGTTGGTTCTGGTCTCAGTGCTGGTCCTGGTGTTGGGGTTGGTTCTGGTGTTGGTCCTGGTGTTGGGGCTGGCTTTAGTGGTGTTGCTGCTCTCTGTGCGGATGCTGGTGCTGGTCGCGGTGATGGACCTGATGTTGGGGCTGGCTTTGGTGGTGTTGCTGGTCTCGGGGCTGTTTCTGGTGATACTGCTGGTGCTTGTGCTGCTACTGCTGTTGTTGGTGCTGGTGCCTGTGCTGGCCCTGGTGCTGGTTCCTCTAGTGGTGCTCTTCCTCTGGGGTCCGGAAGTGCCTCCATTTGGGGTCGAGCCTTGTTGGCATACGATATAGGGCAGTCTATGAACGCCCCCGCAGAGATTGCACCTCCTCTCCTGTGTGCAGTCCTTTGTGTCATGCTCCCCCTTGCATATCTTGCATTGGATAACTGTGCAGTCTGTAGCAAGATGGTCTGACAGGCCGCAGTTTCTGCACAGTTTGGGTAGTCCTATGTAACACACCTGTCCCCTGTTGTGCCCTAGAGTCATGGTGCTGGGGAGGTGAATGAAACCACCAGCTGGGCCCCTTCATAACCTCACCTCCCACCGTCTAGGCCCCATCCACACCCCGTCCTCATCCCGGCTCCACTGAGCCCCTGATTCCACCTCAGCGTAACGTGCTGCTAAAACAAATGTGAATGTCCTGATCTTTGACTGTTTCGTTGTAGAATATGATTGTTACTGTTCTTCTGTCCATGCCCGTTATTGCTTCTATGATGTAATTTTCCAATAGTGTACTGTATGTCCCCTCCCTAGTGCATTGCCACAGTCGTACAAGTGAGTGAGTGTGTATCAAACTAACTTCAAATGTGTTCCCTGTCCCCGGCAATTTAAAAAGACAATTAATTTCCCATGGAGTGAAACCCAAACAATGTTGTATTATAGTTCTGCTAAAATTAATATGTGGTAGTGGTGCTGGAGTTGTTCCTGCTGGTGTCTTTAATGTCATACAGACGGCGTTGTGCCTCCGTATTCTGTTCTGAGAGTTCATTCTGTTGGGTGGGGAGGGAGAAAAAGGGAAAGGAAGGGAGAGAGGGAGAGAGAGGGGCTTTCAGGAGAGTATTGATGATGTGGGACAATGTTGGGAGAGTGAGTGTGAGTGGAATTTTTACTTTCCTTTGGTAGGAAGTTTTTAGGCTTCTCAGGACTCCCGCTGTCCTCAGATGGTTTGGGGTTGGGTGGCTGGGGTCCTGGTCTGGCTTCGGTCTGGGAGGGTCTGTAGGTCTTCCCTCCAGTCTCAACTGGTGTCGGTGGGGTTGGTTCGGGGTGGATGGCGACTGTCCCTGGTCCTTGGTGCTGCTGGTCTTTCCCCTGGATCGGGCCGGCTATGGCCGGTCCTCCGCCTCCGGATCTCCTCCCTTGTCCTGTACCGGGCTTTCCGTGGACTGGGGAGTCTGGGCAGGCCACGGTCAAGCCACTGTTACCCGCCTTTCTTCCCCAGTCCTTAACTGACCGAACCATGTCCGTGAACTCGGGAAACTGCACCAGCCGCGGTCAAGCCACTGTTACTGGCTTGACTGTTACTGGCGAGTTTGTTAAAAAATTAAAAAGTATAGAGGAGAGAGTAGAAAGGGATCAGACACTTACTCCTCTTCCACCCCGTAAACATGTGCGTAGTTGAAGAGAAACCAGAAACGGATCAGTCTAGTAATCCAAAATATATCTAACAATATTGTATGGCTCACATGAACATGGGCCAGGAGCCTTGTTGTAGAGAACTCATTAGATTAAACTTAACCTCTTTACCGCACGAGACGTCGCCCCACTTTACCGCTGCATAAAAATTTGAGTTTTTACTGGCTGGAGTTGGAACAAAGCAACACACATCAACACATTTACATGATTGGATTAGTGACAGTCATTTAGACTACGTCCTGTCCTACACAAAGACACAGGCTGGTCCTACACTGAAAAAAATAACCGGCCATACTTACTAAAAGTAAGTAAAGATGTTCTCATTCTGTTTACGCCAAATTCTGACTCTACCATCTGAATTTCTCAACAGAAATCGAGACTCATCAGACCAGGCAACATTTTTCTAGTCTTCAACAGTCCAATTTTGGTGTGCTTTTGCAAATTGTAGCCTCTTTTTCCTATTTGTAGTGGAGATGAGTGGTACCCGGTGGGGTCTTCTGCTGTTGTAGCCCATCTGCCTCAAGGTTGTGCATGTTGTGTCTTCACAAATGCTTTGCTGCATACCTCGGTTGTAACTAGTGGTTATTTCAGTCAAAGTTGCCCTTCTATCAGCTTGAAGCAGTCGGCCCATTCTCCTCTGACCTCTACCATCAACAAGGCATTTTCGCCCACAGGACTGCCGCATACTGGATGTTTTTCCCGTTTCACACCATTCTTTATAAACCCTAGAAATGGTTGTGCGTGAAAATCCCAGTAACTGAGCAGATTGTGAAATATTCAGAACGGCCCGTCTGGCACCAACAACCATGCCACACTCAAAATTGCTTAGATCGCCTTTCTTTCCCATTCAGGAGTTCAGGAGATTGTCTTGACCAGGACCACACCCCTAAATGCATTGTGGCAACTGCCATGTGATTGGTTGAGTAGATAATTACATTAATGAGAAATTGAACGGGTGTTCCTAATAATCCTTTAGGTGAGTGTATATGTATATATATATTTGTATAGATAACAGAGATGGCTTTAAGTCATTTTATACAAGTCTAAGGGTGAATCCCATTTCTCTGTCTTAGCCCTTGCCCTTGCCCTTACCCCTTCCCCTTAGTTTTGCGCGTTCATGTGAGAGTAAGGGCTATCCCAATTCTCATTTTGATCTAGAGGTAGGGCTAAGGGGAAGGGGTGCATACCCCTTAAAACTAAGCATTTTCGAGAGCTTACTTGAAACCAAGGGGTACCCAGAATACACTGCGCAACCGGCATCAATGCTAGCCAGATCATCAAGAGAGTCTAATAAATGTATTTTCGGCTAAAATAATAGACTTAAAAATTACGACAGACTTGTTTTGTGCTCTACACAGTCCTGTGGATATATATTGGCAACCATGTTCTTAATTGAAACGTTTTTAAAAATCGCTAGTTTCGTTACATTGCTGATGTGAACAACAATCCCGCATTTCAATGACTAGCCTTCAATGGACACCATGCATGTCTACAGTTTTAATTAAACTACATTAGCAGCGGATTTCCTTTGATATTTTTAAGTTTGTGAGCAACACTTGTCTCCTCTGGTGATGTATCAGCCTGCTAGCGACGATGTATGATAACGTAACTGTAACCAAGTTGTGTCTCATTTCATAGGGGTATGTTTTCAACCCTATCCCTTACCACTCGGTTTCGAGGGGTAAGGGCTAGGGGTAAGACAAGGGGAAGGGGTAAGGGGAAGGGGTAAGACAGAGAAATGGGATTCACCCCAAGTCTAGCCTCAAGTCACTGCATGCAAGTCCAAGTCAAGTCGAAAGTCACGGCATACAAGTCCAAGTCAAGTGTCAAGTATTTTAGGCTCTAGTCCAAGTCAAGTCTCAAATCTTAAGTTGTATAGGCAATAGTCATAGTCTAAAGCAAGTCCTTTCAACTTAAGTTGCTTTTCATAGAAATTACTTTTATTTGATGGGCTATTTTTTGTATCATTAGCTGACAATCTTTACAATAATACTGAAATGTGATGTTTATTCTTTCTTCAGACCAATTTATTTTCTGAATTCATAAAGGTGTTGGTTTGCTGTAAACATATTGGGACAACTAGATGTTCCTGTAACTAGAATAACACAAATAATCTTATTTATTTTCTCAAAGCAGTATAAAGACAACATCAAAAAGATTGATAACAATTTGCTATCATGTAATACCAACAAAAGAAGAACTGGCCATCTTTAACTTGGCACAGAATGTAATGTGATGCAGCCAATATGCCACATCTTTAACGAGATGAGGCATTTTGGCTACTACAAAAAATTACAATGAGAATGAGATTTTTATTTAATATTTTCCAGAAATAATAATAACCTAACTGCAAGTATTGGAAAGTAATGCAATCTTCATGAAATCCAATAATTAGCAAATATTTTTTCAAGCAATAGCCAATGTTTTGCATCCCTACTGTCATTGCCGATCTACCAGAACAGTAATCTGTCGACGGTCCCTTACACAGAGCCTAGTGATAGAACAGATGATGAAGCGCTATATCAAGCTTTATTTCGGATACAAAACTATAGCGATACTAATTGTAGTTGTTTTCTCTTGATACTGTGTAATGATGTCAACTTTCTTTGACCATGATCAGGTCATTGACCTGAATTGCATTGTCGATCTCGAATGAAGGGGAAGTTGAAATCGAATATCGACTATCAAACATCCAGCCAACTTCACCGCGCTAGTTAAACCACTGGTTTTGCAACAAGCACTTTTGCTTCTTTCAATTTTAAAGTATTTTTAGCAAAATAAAATGACAATACAAATGGAACATGGCCACTTCCACTAGCCATTTTGTCTGTTTGTTTCCTGCACACTTCTCTGAGGAGAATTCTTATAGGCTACTAACGTTACACACGTAATTAACTTTAATCAGAACAGGGCGTGACAGCTCTCCCCCAGCTATTGTTTCGCATGGCACGAGTCCAATGATTACAAGTCCAAGTTGAGTCTCATGTCTTTTCAACAAATCGCGAGTCAAGTCACAAGTCAATTTATTGATGACTTAAGTGCGACTCGAGTCCAAATCTGTGACTCGAGTCGCCAACTCTGATAAACAGTCCGTAGGCACTCGCTGTAGGCGTACCATGCAACCTGTTAATTCAACACCGTTCCATTTGCCATCAACCTGCCTGCATGGTCTCCCTTTCTCCACACTCCAACAACTGTGACAATGACGCCATTGACGGAAGACAAAATGAAACGTCCCGTGTCTTCGAATTATATTACAAATTTCTCCGTGTTTGAAAGTTGGTGGAAATATATGGGATAATTTACACAACTAAAAATATAAATAATTGAAGTATAGTGATGTTTGCTTTTTTAATGCAAAGGAGGTCTTATTGTTTTGGAAAACGACATATTGTACCTTTGACGTTTAATATGTAGTATTAAACACTACAAAACCACAGTTACATGGAGTAAAATATTCCTCAGGAAAACATGAAATGTAGCTAGCTAGCAACCCAATGGATAACGGAATATAAACACAGGTTATCGTCTCTGAAATAGACCTCAACAGTCCCGCCCACAGCCGACTCCGGAAGTAAGAATACAATACATTTTCTCCATTGACAATTCGGGTATAAGCCATAAAATTGTAACCATCGATGGTAGACTCAAAACCAGCTACGACATGACTAAGCGATTGTATATGCTCATATAGACGCCAAAAGTTCATGGGGCACCAACCTTGTTTTAAGATGAATGTATTTTATTCGCAAATTCTTGGATAAGTTCTTCATTACCCACAATCCTAAACCATCAGTGATGCCTCTGATTGGTGGAACTCCATGATGTCATGGAGACAAACTCGCGGTTACCATGGGAATGTTTACTGAGCCCGCGAAAAAGCTTTGCATTTCTAACTCTGGCAGGCTGCCCGAGTCGTACGCCTGTGTCGTAGCAAACATTATGGATAGTTAGAGAACTGTAAATACGTTTACTGAGCTGTAGATTATATCATATTTCAAGAATGACATTGTTTAAGTGAAGTTAGCTAAAGTTAGGTAATTTAAAGTAATGTAAAGGCGGAAAGATAACACTCGCAATGTTTTATGGGATGAGTAGTTCCTTTGCTCGGAATAAAAAATATGTACACAGTCTTGTACCTTTTGACTTTTTTCGGATTTGCAGTTGATTTTTTCACTCAAAATTATATTTTGTATGCTTATGAGCCATGTTGTAGCTGGTTAGCCTAAGGCATGGTCTAAAACTCTTAATATACAGATTTTTCCAGAAGTCAACGGGATAAATTAATGGGAAATTTACTTCCGGAACATAAGCTCTCTCGGACGAGGGGCGGGACTGTTGAGCTCTATAACAACGTTACATTACCTCTCTAGGGCGTTCCTTTTGACGCTCTGCTGGAGTGATTATCTTCTTGCATTACACTTTTTTGTTCCTTGGTGTTTATTTCATCCATATTGCTTAACACGATAGCTAATAACATGCCATGAGTCTATTTTTAAATAACAAATAATCACTGCCTCAAAGCAGCACGTCGTCTGCCGCAAAACTCTAAAACAATACGGATCAACAATACGGATGACAACGTAAAATCATCAAATCTTCCAGTGAAGTAAACGTAGCCCTGTTCAACTTTTAAGGTAGTGGGGACACGCAAACCCCCCCCACACCTGATTTGAAGATACCTAGAACCGCCTACAAAAGCCTAGGTGGCCGCATAATGGAGACGAGTCATAGGTCCCCCATGTGGTACTGGGATTTTTGCTCACCGTTCTTGTGATCATTTTCACCCCACTGGGTGACATCTTGCGTGAAGCCCTGGATTGAGGGAGATTATCGGTGGTCTTGAATGTCTTCCATTTTCTTATAATTGCTCCCACAGTTGATTTCTTCACTCCAAGCTATTGCAGATTCAGTCTTCCCAGCCTGGTGCATGTCTACAATTTTGTTTCTGGTGTCCTTTGACAGCTCTTTGGTCTTGGCCATAGTGGAGTTTGGAGTGTGACTGTTTGAGGTTGTGGACAGGTGTCTTTTATACTGATAACACGTTCAACCAGGTGCCATTAATACAGGTAACGAGTGGAGGACAGAGGAGCCTCTTAAAGAAGAAGTTACATGTCTGTGAGAGCCAGAAATCTTGTTTGTTTCTAGGTGACCAAATACTTATTTTCCACCATAATATACCAATAAATTCATTAAAAATCCTACAATGTGATTTTCTGGATTTTTTTCTCATTTTGTCTCTCATAGATGATGTGTACCTATGATGAAAATTACAGGCCTCTCTCATATTTTTAAGTGGGAGAACTTGCACAATTGGTGGCTGACTAAATACTTTTTTGCCCCACTGTACATATGTGTCCTGAATATGTTCATGAAATAGCCTATATATCTTTTGCTTCTCACAATATCGTAATACATTGCATATTGTATATTTAAACATGTAATATTATATGTTACGATTATGAAATATATGAATATGCTATAAGTATTTCTCAAAAACACATCATGGAATAAACCTTCATGACATTATTTTCATGAGAATCTCCTTGTTATTGTGAGTTTATAACTATTGTTGGCAAGGAAACAAACCAAAAATAACCACCAGTTTAGGCCATATTGCATTAAAATAACAACTGTGAAAAAGACAATTATTATCTTATACAAACAAGAGGAGTCAAAATCTGTAAATTGTAAAGCAAAGAAACAACTGGGTATGGTCAGTAACCTTCATTTAATAAGGATCAGTACTGGCAGGATCATACAACTGCCATTATGTCACAATCTACTGGAATGTTTACCAGTAGATACACAAACATTTTGACTTTAGTCATTGTCAAGCAGCAAATAGCACCTTTTTCAGTTTCATACTTAAAAAAAATGATTAGACAATAGAATAAACATGACAAGAAAGAATGCAAATGCAGATGTATATGTTTAATGCATATTACCACAATATGCCAGCAGCATAGAGCCCATGTATTGCACTGCTGGTTTGCTTCTAAGCTAAGCAGTGTTGGGCCTGGTTAGTCCCTGGATGGGAGACCAGTGCTGCTGGAAGTGGTGTTGGAGGGCCAGTAGGGGGCACTCTTCCCTCTGGTCTAAAGGTATTTCCCAATGCCCCAGGGCAGTGATGGGGACTTCTACCCTACGTAGGGTGCCGTCTTTCGGATGAGACGTTAAACGGGTGTCCTGACTCTCTGTGGTCATTACAAATCCCATAGCACTTATGGTAAGAGTAGGGGTGTTAATCCTGGTCTCATGGACAAATTCCCAACCAGGCCTCACTTCAAACATGGCCACCTAATAATCCCCCTCCTTCCTAATTGGAATATATAACTACTCACCTCTCCACCTGATAGCTGATGTGTGGTGAGCGTTCTGGCGCAAAATGGCTGCCATGCATCACCCAGGTGGGTGCTACACATTGGTGGTGGATGAGGTGGGCTTTCCCCCTCACTGTGTAAAGCACTTTGGGTTCCTTGGAAAAGCGCTATATAAGATGAACAAATTATTATTATTATTATTATTATTATCTAGTGACATCTACAATATATTTGAGGTTATACACTAAGTGTACTTCAAATTTTAATATTTTTACTACTATGATCTAGTCACATCTACAACATATTTGAGGTTATACACTAAGTGTACTTCAAATTTTACAATTTTTACTACTATGATCTAGTCACATCTACAACATATTTTCAGGTTATACACTAAGTGTACTACAAATTTTACTAGATTTACTACTATGATCTAGTGAAATCTACAACATATTTGAGGTTATACACTAAGTGTACTTCAAATTTTACTAGATTTACTACTATGATCTAGTGAAATCTACAACATATTTGAGGTTATACAGTAAATGTACTTCAAATTTGACTATTTTTACTACTATGATCTAGTAACATCTACAACATATGAGGTTATACACTAAGTGTATATCAAATTTTACTATTATTTTTTAATTTTTAAACTTTTATTTTACACCAATTATCATTAAACACCATTTATACAGTTCCAAATTCGGGAATTACAGTTCTACGCATCAATCTAAAGGTTACAAAGCTAATATAAAATATTATATATTGACATATAATAATAACAATAAAATATATATATTTTTTCCCTTATGTTGTTGACTGCTACAGGTCAAGGAGCTGCCACGGTATATTTTTTGTAGTTTTTAAACCTATAGTTCTCCTCCTTTTGAATTATGTCACAATTTCTCTAAATACCATTTTATTATCTATTGTTGTTTGATTTATTATCGTGATGCATCTAGTTTTCCATTACTTACTGTTCACTATACATATAATTAACCAATACAATAGTTTTTCTTCTATAGTCAGGTTTTCTTTAATATTCCATATTTAATTGCTTGTGGATGTATTTTTTTAAACCAGTGCCTAAGGCTCAGAAATGTTTTTTTTTTTAATTCAATTATATTCATTATCATTAAGGTCCTTATAATATATTACATTCCAATTTTCGTGATCATTTATTCTGTCGTATATTACTTCATTTGGAGTTGTACTTTTTTCGTATTTAGTTGTTAAGTCTCCATATAACAATTTGTAGTAAGGAAGAGGTGATCTGCTCTTTCCTTAAATTTTTTCACAATATCTCAAAGGACCTACCCATTGGGCTTTTACCATCCCCACTCTCTTAAATTCATTTGAATATGACTGGCTTGGAAAAAGGAGTTACTCAATGAATGGCCAATCAGGTCAGTGAATAATGAGGGGAGGGGCCCATGTATATTTTATGAGGTGCCATTTTACCTGAAAGGTACTGAAACTACTGGCTTTTGTTCCAAATTGTATATAATCCAGATATCAGGGGTGTCACAATGTCTGTAGACTCTGTCCTTGTTTTGTGTCACTACAGGGTGTTATCTCCCCTATGTGTTTTGTTTTGGTTTGGTTTCCCGCTCTTTGTATCACATGATCCCGTCACATGTTTTTGTCAGCCTATCAGTTGTGTTGTTTAGTCCACACCTGCACCTCCTTCCCTCGTTAGTATGGTATTTAGTTCTGTGG
>JACXGM010028307.1:0-14109 GCA_016801145.1 Umbra pygmaea | reverse complement strand
AGAGCACAGCATACAGCGGGACAGACCGTGAGAGAGGTGTGCGAACTTAAAGGGCCAATGCCCCACAATAACACAGAAACTAAGACACCATGCAATTGCACTGAACTCTAAACAACCACAGTAGAAAATACATTCAAATAACAATGTGTCCATAATTCAAGTCCATGGCACGCCAGCCACACTGGCTGAGCGTGACAAAATCAGTCATTGTTCCTGTATATGGATGTTCCAGTTTTCAAGACTATTTGAGAGAATGCATCTGCCACCTACATGTGCTTCAATACAAATCCATGACACACACGGCTCAAGTCTGTCTGCATGTCTCACCTTCGCTTTAATAATGTGTATCATACCATATCATATCATTTCTAACTCTGAAAATGTTATTTATTTTAAAACATTTAGTTACGCATTTACATTGTTAGGCTAAATAAAGGAAAATGTTTATTCCCTGATCATTTCCCTGACACAAAACACACACACATGGCTCCAGTACAACTATGTCTCCCCTTCTTTCCAATTTGTAAAATTAAACATTGTAGATGGCTAGTTATTGATTAATTAATTATCAATGTAGATTTATTTTCTATCAACTTTCAAGCCGTACAATTTATTATTTTTTTAGCTAAACTACATCGACAGAAACACTAATCTCAGTAATGGTTGCAATCAATAAGACAACTTCCAAGTTTTATTAGACTTTAAAAATAAAAATGATTACTATTGTTTAATAATTACACAAAGTAATCAATTAATGAATGCACAAAGTAGAAACTATATTAAAACAAACATTTCTGAAAAATAAACGTGCAGCAAAACTTTCTGGGAAATTGAGATGGTTTTGCTGAACACTTCACAGTGTTAAAGTGACACTGTGACAATTAACACTGTTTTTAACACCAAAACTGGGGTTCTATTGTGTTGATTTAACAGTCACAAGTGTTAATTTAACACCTCAGAAATCACTGTGTAGTTAACACTGGAAAGTCAAAATTAGACAATTTGCTGTGTATATTACTGTTCTAGAAATATCTGGGACATGATTCCAGCCCCTACGGTTGCCTGTAATGTAGTGGTTTCCTTTTCTCAGGCTTATCTGTAACAATAGAACTCAAACAAAACCATAAAGACTACACTATATCTGCTCAATCTTTAGTATAGCTTGCTGGATAGAGAGGACTAGCCATAAATAATACAGTTTTGTAATGCTACCCAATAAGCTGAACTGGATTTCATGTACCGGTAGTTGTTGTATATGCAGCTCTCAACATCTTTTCTTTAATATCTGGTAGAGTTTTCCTCCAGCTGTTGTCTCCAAACCAAAGCAGATTGCGTTCATTTTATGTCTATTCATGAATAAGTAAAAGAGTCATGCACCTCTTTCAAATACATTCTGGTCAGTGTAGTGTCTTGAAACATGTATTGTAGCCTCCTGAAAGCATTGATGGAGTAGAGGTAGCCATGAATTTACATGCTGTCAGTATGGGCTGAAAGCTGTTACCCAGGTGCTTCCTCAGTGAAAGCTCTCAACCTGTCTTGCCTCAATGAGATCCTACAGTATGCTAAGTCAGCTAAACAGCATTAGTGGGAACCTCTCAGTTTCAATTATGAAGAATAATTGAAAATGGCATACATTGAATAAATCATTGTCTAATAAATTCCTGGTCAGCAAAACAGTCATTTTCATGAAATTGAGATAAGTGAGGATCTGACTATACTGTTGGTCCATTTAACTATAACAGCTCAGTCAAACATACTGTAGATACAATATTTCAAATGTGTGTTTTTTTAAATGGCTTTTTAGTCTGGCAGTGTGTGATCATTAATGTACACCATCCACCTTTCAACTGACATCAGTAAGAAGTCATTAGCAAAAAACAAGCAACCAGAAAATGACATAATTAACCATTAGAGACAAATGTAGAATATATTTCAATGGGCTCATGTTTTGACCAATCCAAACATTTTTGAAGTTTTTACTGTATATAGGTTTCCATATAGGATAAAGACCATGTGCCTTTAAGAGAAACAACTCAGCCTAGACTGTCTGTCCTATATCTCTCCTTGTCATATTAATGCTGTACAGTATGTGACATCTGTTATGGCTTTGAAGTATGATGGCGGTAGCTTCTGAAGATCAGAAATGTGAGAGGGTTTTCCTTGAACCCAGTCTGCTTTGATTTCCTGGTCAAACAATGGGCTAGTAACAACTGATAAAAGCAGACAGGTGAACGTGGAAGTATTGTGGTAGCATGACCTACTTCAAATATTGATTTAATGAGCCTAGAAGTAGCTACTAGGTATAATATTAGATAATCCATGACAATTGTACATACATGGTTTGCCAAGAAAACAGTTTGAAGATCAACACAAGCACAATTACATATACAAACTAGCAGGCATTTTGACGGTACTGTAAAACAATAATTGTTTAACTTAACATATTTTTTAGTTGAAAGCTCAAGAACTATATTAGGTGCAGTGTGAAAAAAATCTGTCAGCTCAGCGACATGTTGTTGGATGAACCATGTGTGCACCCCTCACCATCCTGCATCTGTCCAAGGAGTTGCAGAGCTTCACAGGACCAATTGGACAAGACCAATTTTTTTTAAATATACAGCGGGTGAAATAAGTTTTGAAAATGTCAAAATTCTTCTCAGTAAATATATTCCCAAAGGTGCTATTGACATTAAATTTTCACCAGATGTTGGTAACAACCCAGGTAATCCATACAGACAAAGAATGGTGAAGTCGCATGCATTGCTCTGGTGTGATTTTGGCCCATTCTTCCACACAAACAGTCTACAAATCTTGAAGGCTACGTGGGCCTCTTCTATGAATCTTGATCTTCAGTTTTTTCCATAGATTTTCAATGGGATTTAAGTCAGGTGATTGGCTGGGCCATTCTAGCAGCTTTATTTTTTTCTTTAAACCAATTGAGAGTTTCCTTGGCTGTGTGTTTGGGATCATTGTCTTGCTGACATTTCCACCCTTGTTTTAGCTTCATCATCCTGGTAGATGGCACCATAGTTTTATCAAGAATGTCTCTGTAAATTTGCCCATTCATCCTTCCTTCAGTTATGTGAAGTTTGTCAGTACCATTTGCTGAAAAGCAGACCCACATCATGATGTTCCCACCTCCATACTTCACTATTGGTATGGTGTTTTTAGGGAGATGTGCAGTGCCATTACTCCTCAAAACATGATGTTTATTATGGCATCCAAACAGTTCAATTTTGCTCTCATCTGACCACACTATATTCCCCCAGTATTTCACAGGCTTTTCCAAATGTTGTGCAGCAAACTTTAAACGAGCTTCAACATGCTTTTTTTTCAGCAATGGAGTCTTGCGTGGTGAGCCTGCATAGAGGCCATAGCGGTGGAGAGCATTACTTACTGTTTTCTTTGAGACAACAGTACCTACTAATTGCTTGTCGAAGCTCTCCACAAGTGGTCCTTGGCTCTTGGACAACTCTTCTGATTATTCTTTTCACTCCTCTGTCAGAAATCTTGCGAGGAGCACCTGGTCGTGGCAAATTTATGGTGTAATGATTGTCTTTCCACTTCCCTATTATGGCCCCAACAGTGCTAACTGGAACATTCAGAAGCTTAGAAATGTGCCTATACCCAATGCCATCATTATGTTTAGCAACAATTAGGTTGCAAAGGTCTTGATACAGCTCTTTGCTTTTACCCCTCATGAAATGTGTCTTGTGTGACACCTTGGCAATGAGACCTTTTTTAGGCCATCAGCTGGGACGGAACCAGATTATATTAATTTGCACTGACAGGGGGCTGGATTGCTTTTTAATTACTGATGGTTTTCAGCTGTTTTCTTGGCTTTCCATGCCTATTTGCACCTCCCTTTCTGTGTGTCTTCAATACTTTTTTCTGTGTCATTTCACATTATTACACATAACCTAATTTTTTTTTATGTATGGATTACATGTGTTGTTACCAATTTTATGTCAATAGCACCTTTGGAAATATATTTACTGAGGAAAATAGTGATGTGTTCTATACTTATTTCAATAATAAGTGATTTAGATGTACCAGGCATGCCCATTGACAAACACTGTGGAAGCACAACTCCGTCATTTGCACATAGCAATCCCTGTTCAAATGGCAACATACCATAATGACTGCTTATTGTAGGGAATCACTGTTGCAACATTTATTTCTTAACATTTTTGACATATTACAAAATAGAGTTTTTACAGCATTTGTAAGCTGATCACTGTTCTCACCATCACGCAATTCTACAAATGGCACTTTTAAAGGATTTTAAATGAAAATCCTTCTTCTCTGCCATAAAGATAGTAGCCCATAAAATGTTTTGTTGTTTGGCTGCCCCCCACCCCCAACAAATCTCGCTTTGAGTCCCCAGAAAGCCTGGAGCCGGCCCCTTCTCTGCGTCATCGTGGCTTGTGTCTCCTGTGACCTCTTAGTATTTTCCAGTGAATAAGATTAGTGATCATCATTCTACTTTCTCCCTTTTCATCCACCCTGTTTCATATCTGACTATGACTAACTGTGAAGAAACATAACATCTATTTCACCTTCAATTGTAAAAGATGGTTCAGGAAAGTATTATAGTTTATCTCCTTTAATGTTTCTTACTGACTGCTGCTGACACTATATGTAGCAAGCTCCTTTGTCAAAGCCCTTTTATTAAATTATAAGAATGTTACATCCTCAGCTCACTTATTGTGGTTCTCCAAAACATGATTTTCATAAATAATTTTGAACACAGGTTCTATTGGAATTTCAGTATATATATGTATATATGACTCACTGCGAAGTGCCTGGATGCTGTGATTAGGCGTGGTATATTGGCCATATATGACAATCCTTTTGGATGCCTTAACTAATAAACTAGTAAAAATGATATACCTGTGGTATACAGACTTATATACCATGACAATCAGCAATCAGGATTCAATCCACACAGATTTTCAGTATGTACTGTGTATCTGTGTATATATCAGCCGCGGTCGGTGGATCTTTATTTTGGAGGACGGGCTCGCGTTACGCTCGGGACTGGAGTGAATGGAATGGTGGGCAACACACAAAACCCAGTGTGCAAAACGAAAAAACACTGGGTTTCACACCCGATCCTCCCGATGGCCAGTCCGCCCCTGGTTACGTAGGTATTTTATAATGCGGAGAGGGAAATAACATTCAGCTTATCAGACGATTCCTAAAAATAAATATTGTTCACGAGTCACGCATCTCGAGTCCAAGTCTGAAGTCTTTTGAGGACGAGTCTCAAGTTGAGTCTGAAGTCACTGTGTGTGCGACTTAAGTGCGACTCGAGTCCGAGTCTCAAACTCGAGTCCCCATCTCTGCTTATTTCAACCACCTCTGGACAACATCATGGAGTCTTCTTTGACAAGGTTAAGGAATACATTTGGAGGGATTTTGGACCATTCCTCTATGCAGATCCTTTCAAGATTGTTCACATTCTTGGGTTTGCACTTATCAACTGCCCGCTTCAATGCAGAGGCAACCAGATTGTCAGCCAAAACTGCCTGATACTTGGTGGAATTCATTATGCCATCAATCTTAACAAGTGCCCCTGGACCTCTGGAATTAAAACATTCCCAAACCATCACTGACCCACCACAATATTTCACCGTGGGTATGAAGTGCCTCTCCTTGTATGCATCGCTGATTTGACAACAAACAGTCCAATGCTGTATCTGACAAAAATGTTAAATTTTGTTCTCATCTGACCAGAGCACATTCCTTCTGTCATAATATAAATTACATTTAGAAGATTCCAACTTGCTTTTTTACTTAATCAATGAATTATTTTGGTTGGTTCCATTGGCTACATTAATAAAGTTCAGAATGTCCCACGTTGGAATTTTGAGTTCTCTAAAATGTTATTGTTTATATTATTTACAGTATTGTTTGTGCATTGCCAATCAGGAGTGCCAGTAATTTTGTTGCCTTGAATCAGTAATTGATGGTCCTATTTTATCAGTGAATAATGGTCACACATAACACTATCACCCCAAGCCAATGGCAGTGAATCATTTGTAACATTTAACAAACTTGTTATGTGCTTATTTTGGATGCAGTACACATAGAAAAACTCAGCTGAGAAGCAACCTGAGAACAGGATCATATCCTCAGCTCACTTTAAATCCACACCCAACACCTTTAGAATGAGATTATCCCAACTCTTACCCCCAAGCCAAGAAAAGTGAATAATTTCTAACATTACACTAGTTAATAATGAACATATTTTAGGTGCATCATACATTGAACATATGTATTCAATACCCTCATCTTGATAACCAGATCTAACAACTTCCAAATCAGTCAACCTCTCGCAACTCACATCCCTAAACAAGACAAGAGCTTTTCTCTGTATGATTGAAATAGGTTGAAAACATCCTTGGTTCACTTTGCCAAAAGTCACTTCTGAAACCTATTTGCTTTGATTTACTGTAGTTTACTGTTACCTACCAACACCCTCTGCTTGCCAAACTAAAAGAAAGGAAACAACACACCAGATATATTTGATTGACAGCTATGTTCCCATTAGTGCCTGGTCTGGTTTTTGTACACCCATCTGCAGAGTCCATCTCCAAGGCAATGCAGATGCACACCGTTGCTCCCACCTGTCACCACAGTGTGTTGGGCCAATTAACAAAAGCAGAGCAACATATGGTCCCTTTGGGGTTAACTTTATCAGGTTTACCCTCATTTCTTCCCAATGTGACAGTTTCTGTCAACTGTGGGGTCAAAGGACAAATCATCCATCTTCCACGAGACTTGTCAGCATGCTCCCCCATTCTGGCCTTTACACTCCAGTGTCGCTAGGTAAGGATAGAATTAATCTTTATAGCAAGCTATCTGATGAGATGAGGAACAAAAGAGGCCAGCACAAAGCCACATTAAAGCTTTGAATTGAATATCAGCATGCTTCCACAAACACTGCATTGACCCCATTCACTGGCGTGTGACTGGGAGTGTGAACCAGGGTTTTAAGTTTTAATACTGAGCTCAGCCACATGCTTTACAATAGGCCAAATCAACTGATAAACCCTTCACAGTTCATCACAGTAATCTACAAATGCAGTGCAGAGGGCACTTAGTCAGAAGCTGAAAGAAAAATGTGCTGCCTCGCACAGTCTATGACATAGGCATTTAGGCAAAGATATCTGCCAGCGATGGAATCATTGCAGTTACCGTACATACAGTACCCAGTAAACACAATATATTTTTTTCAAATTCTATTAAATGTCTTTTCAATGCAGACATCTTTTCAACATCTTTTAATCGTATCATAATATCCTTTAAAAATAATTGAATATGTTTTCAGCATTATTATTTCCATGGCTGATAAAAACGATATTTCCCACAGCTCTTTAAAGCTTTTTTCAAAAGTATGATGAGTAAGTTTGGAATACATATCTTATTGATATATAATTATCTTACTATATTACTATATGGTATTGTGAGTTCTCTTTCAATTTTCATCTATTGTCAACACCTGCATGTGCAAAACAGGAAAATAGTACAACATTTTGAGGGCAATTCTTTTTTTAATTTGTCATGTCTTGACACTCCAAACTGCCTCACTGGTAAATAAAATGTTCACAAATGAGTGAGAGTATGTGCCATTAGACAAGAGTATTGTTTATCAGCATTATTGATAAAAGGGATTTATATACTTATCCAACTGACTGCAATGCTATTTCATTTCAACCAATAACTAAAAACAATTTACATTAGAGTGGACCAGAAGACAAATTAGGTTTTGCAGACAATTTATGCATACACTGTACTGCCTACAGTACATCAGGGTGTGAATGTGTGTGCAATGTTGCCCTACTCAAAAAATAGACGAAAGAATACTATGGAAAATTAGGAAGACATGATTTTCTATTTACTGAAAGGGGGATTAATGTGATGGCTGCATATTTAATTAAAGGGGAGTTCTGAATAACTCCAAGATAAATAAAGAAAGAAAAAAGTTAATTTGATCCAAATGCTGTTTATTGTTCCTTTATTCTTACGAGACATATACTTTTCTATATAGACCCTTGTCATTTGTAAAGAAAAATCTCTTTTGACATGACTAGATATTTCTACTGTAGTGGGTGTTTTATAAATTGTCTGTCCTTTGCTAATCTATGACAGATTTTTGGAGTTGCTCCCTGGAAAACAAGAATTATTGTCACAAATGATCAAACTGAGATTTAGGCCTAAAATAATCCATTTGTAAAACCCTACTGCTTTTATTATATCAACCCATTTGAAACACTGTATGGACCCCCTATATTCCCATTACCCAGCCCTCTCTGTCACCTGTATATGAGTGATTTCTGCAGCTATGCCCAGGGAGTGATGTGTTTTGCTCCACTGTGTGTTTATTTATCTCTAGTGCTTCAACCCAGCTCTAAATTAATGAGGTTTGTGGGATTAGGGTGAGTGTAGGGTAGACATAAATGCTAAGAATATGTAACATTCGGTCAAACCTTTGTTGTTTTTAATCAATTTCTGCACTGGGGCATGTTTGTGCATGTTTTTAGAATGGATAATAAATTAAAGTTAATGAAAACAGTAAATCAGTGTTAGAATGTTTAATGGCCAGATGATATGCACTGGTGTCAGTAGTTATATTATTTCTTAATGTTACAGAACTGGTAAAGGAGCACCACACAAAATGTAATTCTCCATCCCATTTTCCCCATTTGAAGTGTAGCATTATTGTGCTTCTAAGATGTTGGTGTGTTGAAAACGTGTTCTACACTTAAATGTATGCATACTATTTGATGTGCATTTTTATAATCGTTTGTAGCGTTTTCAAATACATTGGTGCTCATAAGTTTGCATACACTGGCAGAAATTGTGAAATGTTGGCATTGATATTGACAATATGACTGTTCATGCAAAACATTTGACTGTTATGTAAGGATAGTGATCATAGGAAGCCATTATTCATCACATACACTCACCTAAATAATTATTAGGAACACCCGTTCAATTTCTCCTTAATGCAATTATCTACTCAACCAATCACATGGCAGTTGCTTCAATGCATTTAGGGCTGTGGTCCTGGTCAAGACAATCTCCTGAACTCCAAACTGAATGTCAGAATGGGAAAGAAAGGTGATTTAAGCAATTTTGAGCGTGGGATGGTTGTTGGTGCCAGACGGGCCAGTCTGAGTATTTCAAAATCTGCTCAGTTACTGGGATTTTCATGCACAACCATTTCATACAAAGAATGGTGTAAAAAAAGGAAAAAAATCCAGTATGCTGCAGTCCTGTGGGCAAAAATGCCCACTCGTTACATCCTAGGTATGCAGCAAAGCATTTGTGAAGCCACAACAAGCACAACCTTGAGGCGGATGGGCTACAACAGCCGAAGACCCCCCCGGGTCACACTCATCTCCACTACAAATAGGAAAAAGAGGCTACAATTTGCAAGAGCACACCAAATTGTACAGTTGAAGACTGGAAAATTGTTGCCTGGTCTGATGAGTCTCGATTTCTGTTGAGACATTCATATGGTAGAGTCAGAATTTGGCGTAAACAGAATGAGAACATGGATCCATCATGCCTTGTGACAACTGTGCAGGCTGGTGGTGGTGGTGTAATGGTTTGGGGTTTTCTTGGAACACTTTAGGCCCCCTTAGTGCCAAATGGGCATCGTTTAAATGCCACGGCCTACCTGAGCATTGTTTCTGACCATGTCCATCCCTTTATGGCCACCATGTACCCATTCTCTGATGGCTCCTTCCAGTAGGATAATGCACAATGTTACAAAGCTCGAATCATTTCAAATTGGTTTCTTGAACATGACAATGAGTTCACTGTACTAAAATGGCCCTCACAGTCACCAGATCTCAACCCAATAGAGCATCTTTGGGATGTGGTGGAACGGGAGCTTTGTGCCCTGGATGTGCATCCCACAAATCTCCATCAACTGCAAAATGCTATCCTATCAATATGGGCCAACATTTCTAAACAATGCTTTCAGCACCTTGTTGAATCAATGCCATGTAGAATTAAGGCAGTTCTGAAGGCGAAAGGGGGTCAAACACAGTATTAGTATGGTGTTCCTAATAATCCTTTAGGTGAGTGTAATTGTTAAGCTCCTTTGTAAACCATACTGATACCAAAAATCACATAAATGGCCCTGATCAAAAGTTTACATACCCTTTAATGTTTGGCCTTGTTACAGACACACAAGGTGACACACACAGGTTAAAATGGCAATTAAAGTTTAATTAAAGTTTAATGTGGCATTTTAAATAGCAATTTGTGTCCGTGTAGAAATAGTCAATGAGTTTGTTTGCTCCCAAGTGGATGCACTGAGCAGGCTAGATACTGAGCCATGGGGAGCAGAAAAGACTTGCGTAATAAGGTTCACTTATTAAGAAGTGGAAGATTCTGGGATCTCTTGATACCAAGCCAAGGTCAGGTAGACCAAAAAAGATTTCTGCCAAAACTGCCAGAAAAATTGTTCGGGATTATTAAAAACCACAGGTAACCTCGGGAGACATAAAGGCTGCCCTGGAAAAAAACAGTGTGGTTGTTTCAAGGAGCACAATACGATGATACTTGAACAAAAATGAGCTGCATGGTCGAGTTGCCAGAAAGAAGCTTTTACTGTGCCAGTGCCACAAAAAAGCTGGGTACAATATGCCTGAAAATACCTTGACACACCTCACATCTGCTGGCACTGTAATTTGAATTGACAAGACCAAAATAGAGCTTTATGATCACAACCATAAACGCTCTGTTTGGAGAGGGGTCAACAAGGCCAGTATTGAAAAGAATACAATCCTTTCTGTGAAGCATGTTGGTGGCTCTTTGTTGCATGTTGGTGGGTAATTGCATTGTGATTTTGTTCTATGTACTCTCAGCTTTGCTTAGTTGTAACCATATTTGCTGTAGGCCTCCACATGTAAAGAATGTGCTTAATTATAATATTCCACTTATGCGTTGATACAGATGTAATGTTGTGTGCCAACAGGACTAAACTTGTGAAAAGCAATAGTAATTCATACTTGATGTTTTTTTACTATACACAATTCATTTAGAGGCACAGTCTGGGACAATTAAAATAGCAAAATCATTTTGTGTCATGATTTACAAGTCAAATCAATATCAAACCACAGTGTCAGGATATTGCAAAGAAGTTGAGTAGATTTGATGACATGGGTCATAGTTTACCCAAATCACTGTCACACATTGAAATGTTGAGTACACCTTTTTTTGTCTTTTCTTAAATGTGAATGGATGTCGGCTTTGTGTGCAGAGGTACAAAACTGGGAATTTTTTCATTTATGTAAAACATAGGCAAGGTTAACAAACAATTCTAGCCTAATATGAGATGATAACGGTATATTGACACTACAATTGATATAAACAAAGTGGGGAAGTTAAACCTTTTTTACGAAATGCCATTAGTTCATGGGTAAATGTTTAAGATTTTTTATATTTTGTTAGGCCATTGTAGAGAAACAAAAAATAATTAACTAAAACATTGTGAAGTCAAGTCTGTAGTGTTTCCTAAAATGGATCAGCTTGACCACGTTTTGGATGTCAGCCTTTGCATTAATCGGCAAAACAGGTGATACGCACAACCGGCGCTACATCATAGAATGTCTCTGAACAGATTCACGCCCACATTTGGGGGAATAACAAACCGCCATACAGTCAATGACAGTATATGCATACAGTATCAAATCGAGAAAGTGGACTAACTACAACATGCCAAAGAGTTGTGTGGTTGGGTGCATCAATAATGTTAGAAAAAATGTATTATTATTTTGCCATGTAAAAAGAAATATCGAGAAAGAAGGCAATTATGGCTGCCGCTAGCTATACTGTACCGTCGAGAAGACTGTACCTCCACACACTTATGTTTGTGGACAACATTTCATATCAGGTTGGTCTAAGAAATTAATATTCAGTGACATGTAAAGGGGTGATAACAGGGGATGGGTTGAAATAGGTAAGTAAGTATTTTACTTTTATTGGCATAATCATAGCTAAAATCAGCGTCTTGTGATTACAAGCATGCAACCTTAAACATAGGCTACAGTTTATTTGTATTGCTGTCCAGAAAAGTGTACTCAGTACTCTAAATATAAAGACATAATATATACATTTAAGGCTGTTTACTTTCAAAAACGAAGTAAAATCATTCACTGGCATAACACCTGGTGACTCGATGAGGTACGAGTAAATGTCCGGGTAAGACATCTCTGGCCACTGGGTCGGGTTTTTACACCAATTTGACATGGGGAGAATGAAGCGACATGTTTTTAAATTGACCAAATTAAGTTTGTTTATGTATCTTTAACGCTCTATGGCAGGCAGGGTGGACATATAATTACTTGACATATTAGTGATTTCGTAAGTTATTCACGCCTGCCGGCTGAGTACGGACGTTGTTCTGTGCCGCTATTTTGTATTGCAGTCTAGTCAGAGGCTGTTTCTCAAAACCAACAATGCAAAGAACAGATTTTTGTACTTGGGGAGAATGCTCTTGCTAGTTGTTCTTGGAAGAATGAACTCACAAGGTGACAAGCACACAGAACGCTGCTGACAGTTTGAGACGATGTGTTCTAGCTGGTATTGCGCAATAATACCCCCGCACAGACGCGGTCTGCAGTACTTTTTTGTCTCTGACTATGTACCTACATTATCTTATAAAGTTGACTTAAATCAGCACTTAACTTCAACAGTGGTCAAGTAGATATAAATGTTAAGGTATAAAACAGGGTTGGCTCGCTAGCTAACTTACACCTGCAGGCGCCTATGCTTATTAGATTCTCACTTCCGAAAACGTTTGGGCACATTTTCGATTCGCCATAAATTTTCGTTAAAATGCCAATATTTGAAAACTACATAGTTGATTTCTCGCATCAAATGTTCTCAGAAGTGAATTTAGTGATGAAATAGCGTGAGAAATTGTAGAAAAAACGACTTTCTGTATTGACCTGTCTAGTTAATCGTCCCCCAAAAAGGGGCGTTGAATAAATTAACAGTTAAGTTCCGGGATGTTCCGGTAGTACATATATTGAAGAGCCCTCTGAGCAAGTTGGTTGGGTGTGAGGGGCTGGTTTGAGATTCACAATTTCTCAATATCTAAAAGTAAGACTTTTGAATTTAAGGTCATATCGGCACTTGCTCCAATGACATCCTATTCAGATCAATTAGGTCCTCTCTCTCTTTTGAAGATGGAGAAGGGACTTGATAATTGAAATGATCACGTAATCACTCAAATGCAACCTTGATTAGAACCATTTGAAGCATGCCCTGCAGGGTGCTGGTGAATGTGGGCAAGTCTTGGTTCTTTCGATAATGAGTCATCAAGAATTAAGACACCCGAATACAACAAATTGAGTATGCTTCTGGAACCAAAAATGAACTTCTCTCCACTACCTAGATATTACTCTGAGATTTTTTTTTACTTCCTATCATTTTTATTTATTTTGAATCAACATTTCAACAGGATGTATTTTTCAGTTGATTACATTCATGATAGTGTCCTGGTGCCATGAATACTTATTTGACCAGTAAGGTAGCCTGTTTGAATCCCCAAGCTAGTACAGTTAACAATCTGTCAGTGTGCCCTTGAGCAAGACACTTAACTCTTATAAATGTTGTTCACTCTAGATAAAAGCCTCTGTTAAATGATAATCTGTATTTTATGTGTTCAAGGATATTATCATCCAGCTCAACTTACAGCACCTGTCTTTCCATTTCTTTTTTTATAGAGCCTGAGGTATGTGTTCTACTATCAGCATGTTGCTACTAATATTATGCTTATCTGACTGAGAGGTCAGTATCAGATGTTATAGTCCTGCTTCATCCCAGTATTATTTAAGGTGCTCATAAAATTTATTTCTGTTTGTTTCCAGGCCGTGTTGCTATGATGACAGATGCGCCAATATCCTGACAGGGTTACAAACAAGGCTGAATGTGGGTCTGGGGCACAAGTCAGCATCTGAACAGATAGATAACCATCTTTACAGGAAAATGTGTGTGTGTGTGTGTGAGAGAGAGAGAGAGAGAGAGAGAGAGAGAGAGAGAGAGAGAGAGAGAGAGAGAGAGAGAGAGAGAGAGAGAGAG
>JACXGM010028306.1:0-14230 GCA_016801145.1 Umbra pygmaea | reverse complement strand
TTTCATGCTTCCATCTGCTGAAAAGCTTCATGGAGATGAAGATTTCATTTTTCAGCACGACCTGGCACCTGCTCACAGTGCCAAAACCACTGGTAAATGGTTTACTGACCATGGTATTACTGTGCTCAATTGGCCTGCCAACTCTCCTGACCTGAACCCCATAGAGAATCTGTGGGATATTGTGAAGAGGAAGTTGAGGGACGCAAGACCCAACACTCTGGATGAGCGTAAGGCCGCTTTCGAAGCATCCTGGGCCTTCATTACACCTCAGCAGTGCCACAGGCTGATTGCCTCCATGCCACGCCGCATTGAAGCAGTCATTTCTGCAAAAGGATTCCCGACCAAGTATTGAGTGCATAACTGAACATAATTATTTGAAGGTTGCCTTTTTTTTGTATTACAAACACTTCTTTTATTGGTCAGATGAAATATGCTAATTTTTTGAGAGACCTGAAATATTTCAGTTGGTGTGCAATTAATCTAAAATATATGAAAGTTAAATTTCTATCATTACATTATGGAAAATAATGAACTTTATCACAATATGCTAATTTCTTGAGAAGGACCTGTACATTAAGGTGTGTGCCCTATAAACTGAAATACTTAGTTATGAGCCCTCCTAGCCGTGCAATCTAGTAATAAGAATATATTATAGCTGTTCTTGCCTTAAAATGGACTACGACAGTACAAACATAATAATGGTCTTATAATGAATAGGGCTATCTTGTATGCTATAGCTATACCAACGCTAATTTTTTACAACTGATTATCTGAAATGCATTAGGAAGGAAAGAAATTTGGCGTCTGCTTGGCGTAGTGGCGTCAGGACAGTCTACTCATGATGGTCAGTGGTTTGAGCCTGACCATGGGTTTTCTGACTTTCCCAGGACCTCCTGCACAAGTCAGCGCAAATTGGCACAGAGCTGCCTGGTATTTGGGTTAAATACATCAGATTATCTATCTTGCCACGTCGCTCTCCAGCGACTCCTTGTGTTCAGATCAGGTGCATGTAACTTTAATCGCAGAAGTGTAGTCGGTGAATGTAATCATCATCAACCATCAACAAGGCATTTTTGCCCAGAGAACTGCAACTCAATGTGCCGGAGTTGCCGTAGTGGTTTAAGCTCCAGACTCCAGAGTACACATGTCCCCTGGCGAAGGGGGGGTCCTAGCCCTGGCTCAGCACACTGTCTGTTCCCTCTCGGTCTCAAATCTTATGCTTCCCTTTTCCCTGCTTCTAACACATCAACTTTGAGGACATAATTAAGATGCAGGAAAAATAAATTGTCAAGCATAAGGATTTGAGCAACTTTGACATGGGCCACATGGTGATGGCTAGACGACTGGGTCAGAGCAAAAACTGCAGCTCTTGTTTGGTGTTCCCGGTCTGCATATAAGATGTTTCCCTACACTATGTAATGTTTTTACTCACAAAAGTATTCATGATAAATTAATGATAGTTATCAATGAATGACCTGTGATTGCCAAATTTTCTGTTGAAATGTGAAAAAATAAAATCATTAAAATCATCATACCCATTTATATTTTATGTAATGATGGTATAAGTGCATGAAATGACGTTGCTATTTAAAATCCTCAAGGAATGTGTCAAATCAAGTAAAGAAACCAACAAACATTGGCTGTTGAATTTCTCATTAACCCCACATACCGGTCGACTTTGTCTCAGACGAGTGTTTGATATTTTTTTCCTTTCAATATATTGCCTATTTTGCACTACAGGCCCACGTCGGCCCAGTCTGCATCCATCACGGTATGCATGGTGCACCCATCTACAAATTTTCCGCTGGGTAGCGTGCTGTGTATAGTAAACATGTATAGTACTGTCTTGGACCAAAGCACAGGGTGAGCATCCGGTTTGGCAATTTGACGCAAATAAGGAAGTGCCTTAAACATGCATTCTATCTAAATTCCAGTTGGGGGCAATACATCTGGTTTCAAAATACCTTGGTTTCTGTAATAGTCTATAAGAATTAGAGACATAATATACACTGCTCAAAAAAATTAAGGGAACACTTAAACAACACAATGTAACTCCAAGTCAATCACACTTCTGTGAAATCACACTGTCCACTCAAGAAAGCAACACTGATTGACAATCAATTTCACATGCTGTTGTGCAAATGGACCATACAACAGGTGGAAATTATAGGCAATTAGCAAGACACCCCCAATAAAGGAGTGGTTCTGCAGGTGGTGACTCAGTTCCTATGCTTCCTGGCTGATGTTTTGGTCACATTTGAATGCTGGCGGTGCTTTCACTCTAATGGTAGCATGAGATGGAGTCTACAACCGACAGAAGTGGCTCAGGTAGTGCAGCTCATCCAGGATGGCACATCAATGCGAGCTGTGGCAAGAAGGTTTGCTGTGTCTGTCAGCATAGTGTCCAGAGAATGGAGGCGCTACCAAGAGACAGGCCAGTACCTCAGGAGACGTGGAGGAGGCCGTAGGAGGGCAACAACCCAGCAGCAGGACCGCTACCTCCGCCTTTGTGCAAGGAGGAGCAGGAAGAGCACTGCCAAAGCCCTGCAAAATGACCTCCAGAAGGCCACAAATGTGCATGTGTCCACTCTAACGGTCAGAAACAACTCCATTAGAGTGGTGTGAGGGCCCGACGTCCACAGGTGGGGGTTGTGTTTACAGCACAACACGTGCAGGACGTTTGGCATTTGCCAGAGAACACCAAGATTGGCAAACTCGCCACTGGTGCCCTGTGCTCTTCACAGATGAAAGCAAGTTCACACTGAGCACATGTGACAGACGTGACAGAGGCTGGAGACGCCGTGGAGAATGTTCTGCTGCCTGGAACATCCTCCAGCATGACCGGTTTGGCGGTGGGTCAGTAATGGTGTGTGGTGGCATTTCTTTGGGGGGCCGCACAGCCCTCCATGTAGCCAGAGGTAGCCTGGCTGCCAGTAGGTACCGAGATGAGATCCTCAGACCGATTGTGAGACCATATGCGGGTGCGGTTGGCCCTGGGTTCCTCCTAATGGAAAACAATGCTGGACCTCATGTGGCTGGAGGGTGTCAGCAGTTCCTGCAAGAGGAAGGCATTGATGCTATGGACTGGCCCGCCCGTTCCCCAGACCTGAATCCGATTGAACACATCCATCTGGGACATCATGTCTCGTTCCATCCACCAACGCCACGTTGCACCACAGACTGTCCAGGAGTTGGCGGATGTTTTAGTCTAGGTCTGGGAGGACATCCCTCAGGAGACCATCCGCCAGCTAATCATGCCCAGGCGTTGTAGGGAGATCATACGGGCAGGTGGAGGCCACACACAATACTGAGCCTCATTTTGACTTGTTTTAAGGACATTACATCAAAGATGTATCTGCCTGTAGTGTGGTTTTTCACTTTGATTTTGAGTGTGACTCCATATCCAGACCTCCATG
This sequence comes from Umbra pygmaea, assembly GCA_016801145.1. NCBI lineage: Eukaryota > Metazoa > Chordata > Actinopteri > Esociformes > Umbridae > Umbra > Umbra pygmaea. Next base: position 10,814 of record JACXGM010028306.1, on the reverse strand, counting down.
GGTTGATAAATTTGATTTCCATTGATAATTTTTGTGTGATTTTGTTGTCAGCACATTCAACTATGTAAAGATGAAAGTATTTCATACGATTAGTTCATTCATTCAGATCTAGGATGTGTCATCTTAAGTGTTTCATTTATTTTTTTGAGCGGTGTACTTGATTTACTGAGGTAATACTCATTTTCATAATGTGTATTGTCTCAATCGCTAGATTTAAGCCTTCTGCAATTTATCATGATGTTCATTTCACCGTTGGAATTATGGTCTCGTTGATTTTAAAATCAGCGATAAAGCAAAGGGGCGTTTAGGGCGTGGCTATGGTGTTCGGTTGTACGCCATGACACCCAAAGACGTTACATTTTGTTTTACATTTTGTTTTAATACTGTTTTTTGTTAGCATCCCAATATCAGTTTGCTAGCTAGATTACTCCTCCGTATCATCTAAAATCGTCACATCCGCAACCAAGATGTCTGCGCCCGTAACGGCAAATTAGATGACACAAATCATATCTTAGCAAACCAATGGGTGACGTCACACATGTAACATCCAGTAATTATATAATCTATGGACCAAAGTAACCATTACTGGAGGTGGGAAATAGCTAGGGTTTAAAAATATATAGAAATGTAGTTAGAAATTAAGCTAGACCCATTCACAAAACCATGGAAACACAATCCTGACAGACCGTAGCTTGGTGCAGTTCCACGCCCCTCCCTGCTAGAGATCTTGTCAGTCGAAAAGCGGGTAAAATAGACTGGTATTGTCACTCTCCATCGGGCTGGGTATAGATGGGAGCACGATGATGGAATGAAATGGAAAAGGGGCATTTGTGGTAATCTTGCAAGCAAAGGTGGACAAAGTACTGATTAAAAGTACTTTTCTGAGTAACTCTGAGTTCACAAGTTTTGGGAAGTCCCTACTTAAGACCAAATGGATCAGGTATAAGGAGTACACATCTTACCGATGACCATGATTGATATTTCCTTTACTCTTTCTAATTGTTTTATAGTTTACTGTTAAGATATGAACTCCCTTAACCTGATCAATTTGGTCATAAGTAGGGACTTCCCAAAACCTGTGGACTCAGAGTTACTCAGAAAAGTACTTTTACTCAAGTAAATGTCCACCTCTGCTTGCAAGCCAGACGGCTACTTTGGCAATCTTTGAATGGCTACATTATAGACGGCCTGGACTTCACATGTACATTTTTGCACATTATGTTTAAAATTTGTTTTACGAAATACTTCACTCATCTGATGGTGCTTCTTTTCACGTGATTTCAATGGCACACATAAAACCTGTTGCTATGAATTATGTTAACCAAATAATACAATAATATACAATGTAGCCTAACAGAATAATAGAGTATAGCATATTACAACAAAAGTTATCTGTTCATATTCTTGTCATAATATGGTCATATGTTACGCTAAACAAAAAATGTGTATAATGAGTAATAATATAGGTCATAGGGTCTCTGTCACATTTTATTGTAGTCAAATGTAATGATGGGCGTAACTTAGGTCAACAAATGTTTAGTTTATGAAGACTCATTTGCTTTTTGTTGGAATAAACAATGGTTAATTTGTTTTCATGTGTGCTGGAAATAAATACTTTAGCACTGTTAAAGAAAACAATATAGTGCCATCATGAGATAGAGATGGAATTAAGCAGTAGAACAAAAAGATTCCGTAGACCGGCTCTGTGGGTACCTTAATTTGATAGGGAGATGTTTACCTCACCAACATGGCCTCCGTTTGACTCCATTACTATATGTAATGACAAGTACAACACTTCCGGCCCCTGCAACCGACCCCGTTCTTATATTATAAGTAAACTTCCGGTAGGTCCTTCTTTTCGGCGACGGCCTCAAACTAGCAAACATGCCAGTAAGTGTGCACACTCGCTGTCAAGTTTCAATGCATGGAGAGATATGTTTTTTACAGGGACGGGACCATATCCACAAATATATTAGAAGTAGTAAAATGTTCCGATGTGTATCTACCAGATGAATCCAAACGACAAATAATCTTAAACTGCGTGCCATGCCCGTGCTATGGACGTTGTTGAGTTGAAAACATGGCGGCGTACATGGAATCGAAAGCATGTACAGTACTTTTGTGATTCAACTTTGATAATGACTTTACATACATACATTTAGAGGACCTATATTATCGTTTTTTGTAAACGTATTGTACGTCTCCCCCCTAAACATTATAACCTGCCCAGGACTTGTGTTTTGCTATTATATTAGCCTAAAATACTAAGCAGGACTCGGGAGTAGTTCTACTGGGCGACTAGATAGCTAAATTGGATTGGACGATAATGAACATGAATTAATGCGGTAACTGACGAGTATAAACACAATACAGTTAGAATTATTCCGTAATCACGATTTAACTCGTCTACCAAATTAATAAATGTCATTATTTGACCCACTGCAAGTGCAAGTCACCTACTGTACCTTAACAAAAGTGTACCATGTGCCTCTTCTAAACTCAACGTTCTGGTTTGTGTTATTACTACAGCTCGCCAAGGATCTGTTGCACCCAACGTTGGAGGAGGAAAGAAGGCGCCACAAGAAAAAGCGTCTTGTACAAAGCCCTAATTCATATTTTATGGATGTCAAATGTCCAGGTTCGTGCCTGAAGTAGCTACATTTTAAAACTGGAACTATGATTCTCAATTGGCAAGTAAACAGAAATTGACTAGTTAAATTTAATCTTGACGATTAGTTTAAGATTAAGTTAATTACTTATAATCCTGACGTTGTAGATGTAAATGCCATGCTATAGATGTCTAAAGATAGTTACTTTGAGAAATCCCATTTGAACAACTTAGCCCATATATTTTGTCCGTTTACTTTTTTCACAATTACATTGAATGACAGACTTTTAGACAACAGCTTTTAAGCTTGAAAAAATACATTTTTGTTTCCATTTAAACTTTTCACCCCCATGTCCATGATCTGCATTCAATGCCTTTCTGCTAAGTAGGGTACATCTTGACCCCAGCTATAGCACTGGAACCAGCTTCAGACTGGCAGTTGTTGCTTTTCCTAACTGATGTTATTTCATGTATAACTTGTTCAAGACTGATTTATTGCAAAATGAGCCTATAGACATCTTTAGCATAGCATTTATAGTTCGAATACAGCTCTGGGACACTTAAGTATACATTTTGGGTGATATTGTGTCAGATTTCACAGAAATGTGAAACATTTGGGGAGGCCCGATGAGAGATTTAGTAAACACTGGATTAGACTGACTTGCCTTTAGTGTGTTTGGTAGTTTGCCTTTGTGTTGCTCATTCATTGTCTCCAGAGTGAATGAGGTGTCAATCAAGGCATACAGTAACCTTGTTGGTTGTCTTTGTTTGAAAGTAATCTTCACTGAGTACTTTTAACTGCAACTACATGGACACGGCAGTTTTAGAGGAACAGAATTGGTGAGATCTATTGGTTCTGTACATGACCCTGGATTTAACTTAATAGTAAATTATTTTCTGCATGTGTGTGACTCGTGTTTCCAGGATGCTATAAGATAACGACAGTGTTCAGTCATGCCCAGACTGTTGTGCTGTGTGTCGGATGCTCCACAGTTCTGTGTCAGCCTACTGGGGGAAAAGCACGCCTCACAGAAGGTACAGTACCAATGCTAGTCAGATTTTTATTATCTTTTTGCCTTTAATGTGTTGCCCATTCATTGTCTCCAGAGTGAATGGGTGTCAACCAAGGCATACAGTAACCTTGTGCTTGGAATACATTTGAAAGGAGTCTCCAATGATCCCTTACAATAACTCCAACTGCAAGAACACAAGTTACTAAGAGTGCAGAACACATTAGTAACAGACAGCAGAACACAGTTTTCCTGTTCTACGTAGCATTATCTTCCACATTACCGTCCACATCTCTACTTCCATCATTTTTGAGTCAATAAAGATTGCTACACTGCAAACTAACCAAAATCAGTGTTCTCGTTTCATTACTTCCACTCAGCAGATGGAATGACCCTGCACATCAGCCAGGTGTAATCAAACCTTGTTTTTTTTTTGCTTTGATGTGCTGTAACATGGTCAGTGTAGCAGCTTTCATTGATTTCAAAGGAATTGATTTCTAAGTGGCTCAAACATTACATGACGCCAACGGCTGCAGCTAGCGAGGCAGGACAGCGTAGGGTACTGTGTTAAACATGGATGTTACATGGTGATTTGATCTCAGGGCACTGGTTCTTCGGATACCATTGTAACCATGGTGTCCAGCCTACATTGATGGCCAGCTTATCTACAGGTACTAATAGGGCCATTCACCTCTTCTCCCCTATAAATAATGTACCAAAAGCCATGCTATCTCAATGTGTTCAAGTGTCTCTGAATAAGTGTGTCTTCACCTGTAATGCACTATCATAGCAACATGGTTGTTTGCTATTTAAACATCCATTTTGGCAGCACCTGTGCGGTTTCCAAGGGAAAGGCTTGTTTGCTAGGAGTGTCAGTGTCCTGGATTACGAGTCTGAGTTATTGTCCTAGTATTACTGGTTGATAGCATCGCACTGAATGTCTGTGCACACTCGTACTGCCAAACATGGCTTTTTCCATAGAAATAGAATGGATAGAAAAGCTATTGAACCTCTTGGCATGGTCATTCGTTTAGTACACAACAAAATGGTGTATGTTGTCACGGTGGCAATACGCGATCGGTTTAATGTGGTAGTAGGCCTCTAGATCTTTGCAATGGAATGGTACACATAAAAATGGCTTCCGCTCTGACCATTCTTCTACATTGAATTGGAATGGCCTTTCTATAAATTCAATTTCTATGGTTATTTCCCTTTCCTAGTGGAAGAGGCTCCTCCCTTAATGTTAGTAAGGAAGCTGTGCAAGAGTTCAGTTATCAGCCACACATACTTTATATTAGCCTTAGTCTGAAGTAGAAAAGCATGCACCTGTCTTCATAAGCATTTCTCCTCAATGCCTGTCCGCAATTACCAGTGATGACCACATTTTCAAAAGCAACCCAGAGAGCTTGGGAGGATAGATGGTGCTGAACCATCTGATACTAGTCAGTTATCTTAAAGCTTAGTAACCGTAATGTTTGTAGATCAAACAACAAAGTGGCCGAGGAGAAATCTTTTCTGTACTTCAGGACAACTAATCCTAATAGCTCCTTCCTCCAGTGACTCTTGATCTGCTAAATAACGGTCCTTGTCATTCATGACCTTTTCACTGGTGATATCTGGTGTCAATCAATAGTTTGACCCCGATCACTGTCGCCAGTTTACAGTTGGTAATCATCTCAGACATGTAAAGCTGTTTTAGTTGTATTTCTATGCTATTATGACTAACTTCTTTAATCTGTTACCCAGGATGCTCCTTCAGGAGGAAACAGCATTAGCAATGGACCATGTAGGACGGAGAGACCAAGGAAGACAGGATTGTATGACCGGCCTTGATGTGATAATGCTCAGGCAGTTGCTACATGTGGAAAAGAGACAAAAGAAAACATCAAACTGAAGATGAGAGAAATATATTTAGGACGGTGTTGAGCTTCGCTATGTGTCCGCACAGATTATGTCCTGGCATACCATCATTAATGCCAGTACGCCACCTGTCTTTATCTCATAATTAAAGTTGAGCTTTTTTCTTTGAAGAATCCTGTGTAATTTGGTCAGTGTTTAAAATAAAAGTTATGAAAAGAAAGCGGAAGAGCTGTGGTTGAAATGGAATCAGGCCATGTTCAGTTTAAATACAAAATGAAGTAGTACAAATACAGCCACAGAAAATCTCAATGTTTTAAACAAGGACAGATGTATGTCGTTTCCACTGTAATGTGGGCTCCAGAGCAACGTGTGTGGAGGGTTTTTTCTCTGGCTGGCGACAAGTGTCTTAACCAGGGACGGAACTGTTTCCTCCTCCTGCTGTATGCTGGAGAACCAATTAAATCAATCACGCTACCATTGATTAGTTGCCTGGTACAAATTAACTGACTTGAAAGCAATAAACATTTAGTCACTAACTGGTTAGCACGAATGACACTTATAATAATAGATTATTTTTGTGTTTATAATCTTCCTCCAGTGCATATGCACTACTGCAGTGTGGGTTCAAATATGACCTGCTTATTTTTCACCACTTGCCTGTCCAATTAAACTAAATACCAAATAATATATTTTAAAAAGGAAATGTTCTTTAAATTGGTATTGTTTTCTACTAGCTGTCTTGTCTCAATGTTTTAATCTGTGGCCAACAATAAGCTGTTGCGGTCACTATACAATTGGCCAACCTGGTCAAATGTTACCATATATTTGTGACATTTAAATCAGAGAGAATAACTTTTTAAGCAACTTAGGAGTAGGATATACTGTCTTTATAAAGATGAGCTGGCCAATTGGCAGTTTTAATCTCTCCTAAATGAGGAAACATTTTTGGTTTGTTTACTGCAATACAAGGGGAAATACATTTTTTGTTTATTTTGTGTTTATTTAGTTGAATATGGTGTACTGACCTGTTTTGTGTGTTGGGTAGTGGCTGACCTGAAGGACTCATGCAGGAACTGTACACTGACTAAATACAGTTGTTTTTGTAACTACAGAAGGCAACAATATTAAGTTTCAAGATACCACCAACTCACTGATTTAGTTAGGGCAGCAGTGAGTGTTACTTAAAGGTAGTAACTAAACTTTCACTGCTACCATATAGGTAACACTCTGCTACCTTATTCATAGTAACTAAACTCTCACTGCTATGAATAAGTAGGTGAAGAGTGGCAGTACCAAATAGGCTTAGAAATGGGCAAGAGTAGCTTGTGTTTCAATGTCATCCTTGCTTTTCTCCTACTAAATGATTTGGGAAGAATCTGCGTCTGCTCACAAGGGCTTCGTTCTAGGCATTCTATCTTTCAGGGTCCAACAATATCTTGGACCGATCGGGCCTGTTGGTCTGAAATCTACTAGCCTGGAATATATTTCTTAGTGGCCCAAATTTGGAGGGTCGCACAGACCACCACGTGGTAGCCAATGGTACTCTGACTGCTGTTAGGTACCAGGATGACATCCTCAGGTCTGGGAGGAGATCCCCGAGGACACCATCAGACATCTCATGAAGAGCATGCCCAGATGTTGTCAGGAGTGCATACAGGCAGGTGGGGGCCATTCACAATTGATTCACATTATGAGTTGATTATGAAATTTATGCAAGTTACAGCCTTCAATCGGTTGGTGATTTTTGGTTTAAATTGTCCGTTGTTACATCATTCTGTTCTCATCAAATTACACAATGAACAGTAAAGATTTTGATCTTTAATATGTTGGTACATCGAGACGAAATGTGTGATTTGAGTGTTATTTCTTTTGAGCGGTGTATATACAGCATTACCATACATAATCTCTAAACTGCTCCTTTTCGATTGCTACCATGGTAATTATTTTCTTGACATAGTTCTTATTTAAAATCCTTTAGATGAAGTTCCGAAAGTGTAAGAGTTTAGCAGACAGCTCTGCTAAATGACGTCGGGAAGTAGCGTGGGATTATGGGTTTTGTTATCGTCGTCAATGACAACCTTCCAATCTAGCGTCTAAATGTTCACTGACAAAGTAATGTATTGTTAAAAATATTATAACTTTATTCACGTTATGTTTGGTGGTTCCCTGGAACTTAAAGCAACTAGCGCAGTCAAAGTTTATATGACATTGACGGGCGACAAAATGAAACGTCTCTTGTCTTCAAATTATATTACAAATTTCTCTGGATTTGAAAGTTGGTGGAAACATTTAGGAAAATGTAAGTACACAACTAAGAAATATATACAGGTCCTTCTCAAGAAATTAGCATATTGTGATAAAGTTCATTATTTTCCATAATGTAATGATAAAAATTAAACTTTCATATTTTTTAGATTCATTGCACACCAACTGAAATATTTCAGGTCATTTATTGTTTTAATACTGATGATTTTGGCATACAGCTCATGAAAACCCAAAATTCCTATCTGAAGAGACCACCGCAAAATTATCAGTGTCTAGTTTTCTATTGATAGGAATGTTTTGGGTTGAATAAACTTGCTTTTATTCCATAAACTATTGAAATTTCTCGCAAATGTGAAATAAAAATATTGTCAGTCAGAGCATTTATTTGCAGAAATACCAGTCTTTCACATTGATGTTGGGTGACTGGGTCAAAAATTCAAGCAGCTCGGCTTTGTTTGATGGCTTGAGACATCACATTCCAGCCGTTTTCAGTGGTATTCATTTAAGAAACATTTTCACCAGTCTCTTAATCTTTCCAGGGCAGTAAATGTGAATCATACTCCCAAACCCAGACTAACATGTAGAGAACTTGAATTCTGTATTTGTGGACAATGAGCCCATCACACAGATCAATACGTACTCCACCATGATGATGTCTGAGTAGTGGATGAATTGGAGGTGCACCAAATGGAGGTAGTGATGCAGGAAGGGTTGTCTGTAAGTTTAACACACACACTTTAACTAAAGTACTGTGACCCACCTCCACCTGACACAAACACACACACACACATTGGTGTTTTATAATCTAGCATCAGCGTAAGAACAGCTCTCTGACGACAGGACACTCACAACGACAAAGTCTATCTGGAAGTCAGCCATGTCAGAGACGAAGACGGGGGTCATGGCAGGTTCAGGAGATGTCACAAAAAGGTCATAGGCCATGATGGAAAAGAGGCCAAGTCACAAGGGAACCATCAAAGAGACAACCCACATAGCTGAGTCAGCGGTACTGATTGTTGACAGTAGGAAGTACCCATGGCTTTCAGTAGAGTGAATGTTATACTCTGTACAGTGGCTAATAAATGACTACATACAGTATTTTTCATTTAGTTTCTACTAATGTACTCAATTTACATTTAAATCAACCTCAGCCTGCCACCAATATAATTAATAGCAACTATGTCTTGATTATACCTCAGAGTCACATCTCACCATTAATACTTGGTAGAAGAACCTTTGACAGCCATTACAGCTTACAAGATTCAGCTGACTACAACTGACTACACAATCCTTAGGGCAACAATTATGTTGTTTATCATATGTCAGAACTGCTCAAGCTCACTATATCTGGTTTGGAGTATTGATGTGACAGCAGTATTTATAACATATCTCAGTTTGTTCTCAGACTGTAAGTAAAAACAATCTAGTGGATCTAAGTGGTAGATTAAATAGGGTGTTTTCCAATATCTACCTAAAGTTTGCTGACACTGACAACCTCCCGAGTCCCTACTGGTCATACCCTTAACATGTTGCTGCCAACATGGCTCAGTGGATTGCCACACCAGGCCTAAGGGTGGTATACAAGCATTCAGTGTATTAAGTGTTGGGTAAAGTTACTTTTCTTGTTACTTGTTAGTTACTTGTTGAGTTAACAAGTTTTGGGAAGTCCCTAATTAAGACAAAATGATCAGGTAAATGGAGTTCATATCTTAACAGTAACCTATATAACAAATAGAAAGAGTAAAGAACTCCATTTACCTGATCATTTTGTCTTAAACGTACAATATGTAGTTTTTGGCCACTAGGGGTCTCTCATTCAAAACAATAGCAAAAGATGTACTTAGATGACGTCGGGAAGTAACGTGGGATCATGGTTTTTGTTATCGTCGTCAATGACAACCTTCCAATCTAGCGTCTTCGGCAGAAAAAAATTTAACTGACAAAGTAATGTGTTGTTAAAAATATTGTAACTTTAGTCACGTTATGTTTAGCGGTTCCCTGGAACTTAGAGCAAATAGAGCATTCAAAGGTTATATCACGCCATTGACGGAAGACAAAATGAAACGTCCCATGTCTTCGAATTATATTACAAATTTCTCTGGGTTTGAAAGTTGGTGGAAACATTTAGGATAATGTAAGTACAAAACTAAGAAATATATATAATATAGGTATAGTGATGTTTGCTTTTTTAATGCAAAGTACGTATTTTGTTATTGTTTGGTAAAACTACATATTGTACCTTTCATTAGGGACTTCCCAAAACTTGTGAACCCAAAAAGTAACAAAAAAGTAACTAGAAAAGTAACTTTACCCAACACTGAGCATAGTGATGTACACAAACTCTTCGCTTACATTGGCATAATGTCCATATTTACCACAGCTTCTGGTTCCTTATTGCCCAATTATACTTTTCAGCAAAATGTGAAGGTAAGACACCAGTCACTTTGTAAACACGTGGGTAATGTCACCTGAACAACACTGCTGTTCTCCAGGTTGATTTTTATCAGCTCACTGTCCTGAACACAAACCAAGAAGTTTCCTGAGCCCTGAACTAGGGATAGTGTCTCCTAAAGGGAGAGAAAAAAGAGAGGTTTGGGGAGGGAGAGAGTGAAAAAAGGATGGAGGATGGGAGACAGAAGGAAAAAAGAGAGAGAGAAAAGGAGGGACCAAAAAGAGAAAGTGAAGGACAGAGGAGAGAAACAGACAGACAGGCAGACAAGTGAAAGAAGGAGAGGCAAAAGGGAAAGTGATTACATTGGATGATATTACCAGTGTCATTCACACGTAAGGTTAACCTAGAGATGCCAAGATATTATTATAAGAATTCCAAAATGGTCTCAGGATGCTGTGGTGAAGTAGAGTATAATGCATTATATATGGAAATTCTATCACAATGCCAAGATAATTTCTGCATGACAAAATATTCTCAAGGTGCCAGGGTACTGTAAGTATGACAAGGTAACTTCATGCACTGTTATAACCTCCACTGTTATAACACTCACAGTGTCGTCAGGGTGGTAATAGAGGGTTATAACACTCACAGTGTCGTCAGGGTGGTAATAGAGGGTTAT
>JACXGM010028305.1:0-14111 GCA_016801145.1 Umbra pygmaea | reverse complement strand
CACTGAACAAGGTGGTTATACCACGGCTAGTCACACTATAGAATTTGCGTACACGAAGTCAGACCAGACGTGAGATTTCATCGCAGCCTACGATCACGTTCAAATTGATAAATCCCTTGCTTTGCGTAAGAATCGCCGTACGCCCGTCGTACGCCTGTTTTAGGTCGTACGCACGTTTCATAAATGAGGGCCACTGTGTATATATTTTTAGGTTGGTTCCCCCTGCTTCTGTGCAAAATGAGCAGGTTTGTATTTTCTTTCTTCTTTTTATATATAATCTGTTTTAAAAATCCGCTCTTTCATGAATTAATGTGAGTATGTATATATTTATCCTGAAATTAACGCAATTAAAACACATTTCAGCAAGTTAGGTGAATGTTTGTTTTGACTTGCCTGGCTGAGGCATCATACATTATCAAAGTTATAGCATTTATTATAATGTTTTACATTTTAAGAATCTGTTTTTAAACGATTGTACCTGTGTGTCATATTGTTGTCAGTTGCATCTATGCTGTGCGCCGTAGAGGATGTTCGCATGGACAATGGCTCTGTTCACTCTATGCAGGTTTTGGCTTATTATTGTTTTGTTAGTTTTTATTTCTGCACGTTCTGCACTGTCGCTCATACATTATGACCGACTAGCACTTATGGACATACGTAATTCACTGGATACAGAATTTTTTTCCACTTACCGGAGCGATTGCTGCGATTCCACTATCCTACCGTCGACCTGTTTACTCATACGCAGGCGGCGAAGGAGAAAGAAGAGGGGCAAACGTGCCGGTATTCTGTGCAGATCTCGGACAAGATACTACAATCCACCGTTGCCGAGCATTTTACTTGCAAATGTTCAATCACTTAACAATAAAATGGACGAACTTCATGCCCGGATTAACTTCCAGCGGGACATTGCAAACTGCTGCGTGCTAGCGTTCACTGAGACCTGGCTGGATCCCACCATCCCGGACACGGCTGTTACGCCAGCTGGTTTTTCCATCTACCGGCAGGACAGAACCTCGGAGTCAGGTAAACGAAGAGGTGGAGGGGTCTGCATTATCGTTAATTCTCGATGGGGTTTGGATGCTACAGTTATTTCAACACACTGCTCACCGGACCTGGAGTTACTAACTGTAAACATACGTCCCTTCTATCTTCCCCGGGAGTTCACGTCTGCTATAATCACAGCAGTCTACAAACCCCCGCAGGCAGATAAAGCATGCGCGCTTGAGGAAATATATGGGATAATAAGTGGCCTAGAGGATGCTCACCCTGAGTCAGTTTTTATTGTTGTTGGAGACTTTAACAGGACAAACATGAAAAAACTGCTGCCCAAATTCCACCAGCACATTTCTTTTCACACACGGGGTGATCAGACTCTTGACCATTGTTATTCAACGATCCACAACAGCTTCAAACCCATCCCCCGACCTGCCTTTGGAAAGGCAGATCACATCTCCATTCTTCTCCTCCCATGCTACAGACAACGTCTTAAACAGGAAAAAACGTTTTTTCCAGCAGTCCAAAAATGGAGTGAGCAATCCATCACCACTCTCCAAGACTGTTTTGAAACCACAGACTGGGAGATGTTCCGTGTTGCAGCTGGTGACAACATTGATGAATACACTGACTTTGTCTCAGCATTCATCACCAAGTGCATAGATGATGTCATTCCACAGGTCAATGTCAAGACCTTCCTCAACCAAAAGCCCTGGGTTAACGGTAATGTCCGTGCAAAGCTTGTAGCACGGTCCTCTGCCTATACCTCTGGGGACCTGGAGGCTCTGAGGAGGGCCAGGTATGACCTACGGAAAGCCATCAGAGATGCTAAAAGAGGCTACAGGGACAAATTGGAGTCTAACTACAACAGCTCCGACCCCAGGCGCATGTGGTGTGGGCTGTAGCAGATAATGGAGTAAAAAGGAAGCAATAGCTGTGACGCCCATCCTCCCGCCTCGCTCCCCGACGAGCACAACACCTTCTTCGCACGGTTTGAGGTGGCCAACAACATTACCGAGAAGCTAGCTTAGCGCCCCGACGACCTCACTCTGTCCCTGGACGTGGATGATGTAAGAAGAGCTTTTAAAAGAGTGAACCTCCGGAGGTTTCCAGGGCCAGTGTCATAAGAAGATAGGCCGACCAGCTAGCGGAGGTAGGTCAATATTCAACCTTTCCCTAACCCAGTCTGCAGTTCCCTCCTGCTTCAAGCAGGCCACCATTGTCCCGGTCCCAAAGAAACCTTCCATCACCTGCCTAAATGACTACCACCCAGTAGCACTGACCTCCATCATCATGAAGTGCTTTGAGCGGCTGGTCAGAACCCATATCTGCACCGCCCTTCCTGACACCTTGGACCCCCTACAATTTGAATACCGCCCCAACAGATCCACAGACAATGCCATCGCACTGACGGCACACACCGCCCTCTCCCATCTGGAAAAACGGAACACATATGTGAGGATGCTATTTGTGGACTACAGCTCAGCATTTAACACTATTGTTCCTGCTAAGCTCATTCCCAACACCTCCCTTTGCAACTGGATCCTGGACTTCCTAATGAGAAGACCCCAGATGGTGAGAATGGGCAACCTCACCTCCTCCACAATGACCCTGAGCACCGGAGCCCCACAGGGCTGCGTACTCAGTCCCCTCTTGTACGCTCTGTTCACTTATGATTGTGTGGCCACACGCAGTTCCAACATCATCATAAAGTTTGCTGGTGACACAACCATCCTAGGTCTCATCTCCAACAATGATGAGACTGCTTACAGAGAGGAGGTAAGACCCTTGGCTACCTGGTGCCAGAGCAACAACCTCCCTCCCAACGTCAGCAAGACTAAAGAGATGATAGTGGACTTTAGGAAGCAGCAGAGGGAGGGTCCTGCCCCCATACACATCGATGGAGCTGAAGTCGAGTGAGTTTCAGAGTTCAAGTTCCTCGCTGTGTTCATCAGTGACAACCTCACATGGTCCAGACAGACAATCTCGGCAACAAAGACTGCCCAAAAGCGCCTATACTTCCTGAGGAGACTCAAGAAGTTTGGCATGTCTGTCAGGATTTTAACTAACTTCTACAGGTGCACCATTGAGAGCATCCTCTCAGGCTGCATTACAGCCTGGTACGGCAGCTGTTCCGCTGCTGATCGTAAGGCTCTTCAGAGGGTGGTGAATTCAGCAGAGCGCATCATAGGCTGCTGCCTCCCCTCAGTGCAAGGCATCTACCAGAAGCGATGCCTTAGGAAAACAAAGAACATTCTAAAGGACCACAGCCATCCAGGCCGTGAATTTTTCTCGCTGCTGCCGTCTGGTAGACGTTACAGGAGCATCAAGGCACGGACTACCAGACTCAAAAACAGTTTCTTCCCCCAGGCCATTCGGCTGCTCAACATGGAACACTGACACTGATCACAATCATGTTGAGCACTAACATTCTCTGGTCACTTTATGCTCTCTACATCTGATGTAGCAGAACTGAAATGCACATTTAAAAGCACATTCATGCACATTTAAAAGCAATTTTCCATGCCATATTTTTTGTATTTATTACTCCTACTGCTGTACATTTTCCAGATCGCTGCTCAGTACATAGCGTATTATTATTATTATTAGTATTTTTAAGTATTGTTTTGAAAATTCTTTATATTGTTGTAATCTTTTTAAGCCCACTGCATAGATGTGTCGAGCTATGTCAAAAGAATTTCTCTGCATAGGATGATGTGATGTTATTCGATGCATATGACAAATAAACGACTTTGACTTTTGACTCTGATCTATTCCATGAATCCTTTACTTCTTTAAAATGCAATAGACATTGCAGGGACACTCCAGCCCTCAAACACCTCAAAAAAAAATCCAAGTCGTTATCACAGCTAAGGAGCTGATTTGCCATCTACTTGGCTGGGGTTAGCTGTCACAATGTCCATCGTATTTGTCGTTGTTCTGTGTCAATTCTGGGTGGTTTCCCCCCCATATGTTTTGTTTTGTTTTTGTTTCCCGCTCATTGTGTCCCATCACATGTTTTGATTAGCCAGTCGGTTCAGTTGTTTAGTCCTCACCTGCACATCCTCCCCTCATTAGTTGAGTATTTAGTTCTGAGTGTTTGTTTGTCCTGTGTGGTTAATTGTTCTTGTCCAGGTACGTGGGTTTTTTGTTCCTTATAGTATACAGTTCCTTCTCAAATAATGATAAAAATTTAACTTTCATATATTTTAGATTCATTGCACACCAACTGAAATATTTCAGGTCATTAATTGTTTTAATACTGATGATTTTGGCATACAACTCATGAAAACCCAAAATTCCTATCTCAAAGAATTAGTATATTTCCTCTGACCAATAAAAGAAGTGTTTGTAATACAAAAAAGTCAACCTTCAAATAATTATTTTCAATTATGCACTCAATACTTGGATGGGAATCCTTCTGTAGAAATGACTGCTTCAATGTGGCATGGCATGGAGGCAATCAGCCTGTGAGTGGAGAGTTGGTTTCTTGTGTTTCAGTTCATGTTATATAAGTTATAGGGTCTGTTCTTGTGTTTATGTGGTTGTTGTTTAGTATGTTAGGTTTTATTGTTACTCATGTATTCTTGTCTATGTTCTTGTCCAGTAATACATGTGTTCAAAATAAATGTAACAATTCTGGTAAAGACTTACCTGCCTCCTATCTATTATGGACCGTGACAGAATGAACCACCTGCAAATGGAGACAGCATCTTGGTCCAGGGAGCATTTCTGGGGGTTAGGGTTCCTCCCCACGAGAGGGTCGCCTCTCGTCACAAGATGGCTGCCGACCCTCACAAGATGGCCGACGGCCTTTCCGAGATGGCCGCCTCGCCTCAGCCTATTCCACACAGGGCCCCACCGCAGCCTGCTCCTCGTCGGGCCTCGCCACAGTCACCTCTTGAGCTCCAGGTGGAGATGGAGCTGGAGGGGCTGATTTTGCCTCCACCACCGGAATTCGAGGGTGACACGGCGATGGAGGATTTGGAGCTCCCTGCTCCACAGCTGCCTGGGCCCTCTGCTCTGCTGAGATCGGGACCCCCTGATTTGTTGAAGTCAGGGCTCCCAGACCTGCTGCTGCCCAGGCTCCCAGACCCCCTTCTGCCCGGGCTCCCAGACCCCCTGCTGCCCAGGCTCCCTGTCTCCGGGCCCACTGAACTGCCTGTCCATGGGCTCCATGAACTGCCTATCTCAGGGCCCCCTGCGGCCCGGCCGCCCCCTGTGTTCCCTGCGGCCCGGCCGCCCCCTGTGTCCCCTGCCGCCCAGCCGCCCCCTGTGTCCCCACTTGCCTGGGCCCTGCTACACTCCCCTGCCCTCCACCTCTCGAATCTCGGTTTACTTTTTTCATGTTTACTTGTTTGGTGTTTGTGGAGTTGTCGCACCGGGTGTCGCTCCTTAGGTTCTGTCACAATGTCCGTAGTATTTGTCCATGTTCGGTGTCACTTCAGGGTGGTTTCTCTTCCATGTGTTTTGTTTTGGTTTTGTTTCCCGCTCTTTGTGTCACATGATCCCATCACATGTTTTAATTAGCCAATCGGTTCAGTTGTTTAGTCCTCACCTGCACATCCTCCCCTCATTAGTTGAGTATTTAGTTCTGAGTGTTTGTTAGTCCTGTGTGGTAAATTGTTCTTGTCCAGGTACATGGGTGTTTTGTTCCTTGTAGTATATGTATTTAGTGTGTAGAGTTGGTTTCTTGTGTTTCAGTTCATGTTATATAAGCTATAGGGTCTGTTCTTGTGTTTATGTAGTTTTGTTCTTGTTTAGTATCTTAGGTTTCATTGTTACTCATCTACTCTTAGTCTATGTTCTTGTCCAGATCTGCATGTGTTCAAAATAAATGTCACAGTTCTGGTAAAGACGCGCCTGCCTACTATCTATTATGGACTGTGACATTAGCCATTATTAACTCCAATGTAGCACCTAATAATTGTATAAATACTTGGAGGAAATAATGTAAAACATTAAAAAAATAAAAAACTGTTTTTAAAATACTGAATACTGATAACTCTGTTCTATTTAAAGCCAGGGTGGTTGTATACTTTTTGGTGCAATTGTTTGGAAATAATGAACAGAAGACGAGTTAGAGCAATGGTTGAGTGGCTGACTGGCTAACTAGTATTTTTTATGGTGTTTCCTTCCAGCCAGCCCCAGGCATATCTGGAGTGGAGTAAGCATTATTAGCTTCAATGTATCTATTGGTGATTGTGTAAATACTTAGAGGAACAAATTAAAAATGAAAAATAATCTTTTGCAGATTCTGGCTAAGTCTGTACCTAATGAAGGGTTGTAGGACTTATAGCTCTGGGACGATATTATGACTCATAGTAATTGTTTCTAATTGCAGTGTATAATTTCTATCTAGTAGCCAAGGTCCTTACGCTAAATTTGACTCCGCCTAAGCGACTCACAGTGCGCAGGGGCAAAGTTTGCATTGAATTCTAGACATTTCGGTATTTCAAGTAAAATCTGATACAGAAGAAAAGGAACTGTACTCAGCTGTTTTTGGGAAAAAAACGCAGAAACAGCACATGATATGAAGTTAATCGGTCTATGGAATCGTTTTTAAATACTATATTTAAAATGTTTTATTTACTCTGGAATTGTCCTTTAACCAATGAGTCATTAAATAGATAAAAATTAAATCAAATACATTACCAATGTTGCAAATGTCGATCAATGTTGGAATGTACTAATTTATCATTAATTATTCAGAAAAACTGTCACATTTTCATTACTCATTACTTCACTGTCCTAATGACCTTTGGCTCCTCCATGATAATTCATGTTTTGAATGATCAAACCACATTTAAATTCCTGTATGGTGTTCTATGAGAATAGATTAATGTCTGATGGCCATCCTGTCATGCTGTTCATCTTGTTTGTCAAATCAATCATATTGTGGATGTCTGACCAGTACGTCTGCAGTGCTGTAGGAAGTTAGTTCCATGTTCATGCTTTACCTTGAATTGATAATTTATTTTACTACTCTTCTTTATATTTAGGCATAGGCTTTGTTGTCAAAATCTTTAATATTGAGTGTATGGATACCTTAATTGAAAAAGTTATGCTAGCCAATATAAGTTATGCTTTCAAACAGAACAATGAAGGGAGCGATATGGAGAGATGGGTAGTTATGCTGTGAGGATGGAACATTTAGTGCAGTGAGAAAGGGACAGGTTGGACACCTGAAAAGGTGCACAAGAACTGCTCTGAATGAGTAGATAAATATGTGAATATTAGACACGGGGTAAAATGTAATGTACTAGTAGTCATTATATCTTTGGGTCTTTCCTTAAAAAATGAGCACTCCCTAGCTGATTTAATTACCATACTGTGTATAAAATATAAAATGTATCTGTCATACACAAACAAATCTGTGGACACAATGTTGAAAAGGTATGTATATACATGTACACTCACCTAAAGGATTATTAGGAACACCATACTAATACTGTGTTTGACCCCCTTTTGCCTTCAGAACTGCCTTAATTCAACGTGGCATTGATTCAAGAAGGTGCTGAAAGCATTCTTTAGAAATGTTGGCCCATATTGATAGGATAGCATCTTGCAGATGAGGGAGATTTGTGGGATGCACATCCACAGGGCACAAAGCTCCCATTCCACAACATCCCAAAGATGCTCTATTGGGTTGAGCTCTGGTGACTGTGGGGGATATTTTAGTACAGTGAACTCATTGTCATGTTCAAGAAAACAATTTGAAATGATTCGAGCTTTGTGACATGGTGCATTATCCTGCTGGAAGCAGCCGTCAGAGGATGGGTACATGGTGGCCATAAAGGGATGGACATGGTCAGAAAAAATGCGCAGGTAGGCCTTGGCATTTAAAGGATGCCCAATTGCCACTAAGGAGCCTAAAGTTTGCCAAGAAAACATCCCCCAAACCATTACACCACCACCACCAGCCTGCACAGTGGTAACAAGGCATGATGGATCCATGTTCTCATTCTGTTTATGCCAAATTCTGACTCTACCATCTGAATGTCTCAACAGAAAGTAGGGCTGTACCATTATGCATATCGCGATTAGATATTCACTCCAGAGCAGCCGCGGTCGGTGGATCTTAATTGGGGAGGACGGGCTCGTATTACGCTCGGAACCGGAGTGAATGGAATGGTGCGCAACGAACAAAACCAATTGTTTTTTTGATTTGCACACATTCCATTCACTCTGGTTCTGAGCGTAATACGAGCCCGTCCTCCCCAATTAAGATCCACCGACCGCGGCTGCTCCAGAGCCTGTTCACATGGCAACAGTATAGAATGCCCGCAACACGAACTTGGATATTTCATTTCAAACTAATAGCGCTAGTTTTAATTCATTGCAATAAACATTGTGAATTCATTGTAAAGCTAGTGAATTGTAACCAAATGCAATTGTATTGTGTGTGAAGAAATAAAAAGAGTATGTGATCGCAAAAATTGCACATTTAACAATTTTTTAATTACTGGTTATTAAAAACATGTAAATGTGCCGTTATTGCGATCACATACTCTTATTATTTCTTCACACACAATGCAATTGCATTTGGTTACAATTCACTAGCTTGACAATGAATTCACAATGTTTATTGCTAGCGCTATTAGTTTGAAATGAAATATCCAAGTTCGTGTTGCGGGCATTATATACTGTTGCCATGTGAACTGGCTCTGAAGTGAATATCTAATCGCGATACGGATAAACTAACAGAAATCGAGACTCATCAGACCAGGCAATATTTTTCCAGTCTTCAACTGTCCAATTTTGGTGTGCTCTTGCAAATTGTAGGCTCTTCTTCCTATTTGTAGTGGAGATGAGTGGTACCTGGTGGGGTCTTCTGCTGTTGTAGCCCATCCGCCTCAAGGTTGTGCGTGTTGTGGCTTCACAAATGCTGTGCTAAATACCTCAGTTGTAACAAGTGGTTGTTTCAGTCAAAGTTGCCCTTCTATCAGCTTGAACCAGTCGGCCCATTCTCCTCTGACCTCTAGCATCAACAAGGCATTTTCGCCCACAGGACTGCCGCATACTGGATGTTTATCCCTTTTCACACCATTCTTTGTAAACCCTAGAAATGGTTGTGCGTGAAAATCCCAGTAACTGAGCAGATTGTGAAATACTCAGACTGGCCCGTCTGGCACCAACAACCATGCAACACTCAAAATTGCTTAAATCACCTTTCTTTCCCATTCTGACATTAACTTTGGAGTTCAGGAGATTGTCTTGACCAGGACCACACCACTAAATGCATTGAAGCAACTGCCATGTGATTGGTTGAGTAGATCATTGCATTAGGGAGAAATTGAATGGATAATCCTAATAATCTTTTAGGTGAGTGTATAGGACCTAAGCAATGATCAATTCAGAAATTAAAGGTTGATTATATATTGGAAGTATGCAGTAGTATACAGTATACATTCTCCTATTATTATTATTATTTGCTGTCAGTCATTCTGACTGAATCTAGGCAGGTGTTAGATGGATAAAGACAACAAAAACTGTAAATTGAAAAGCCACTCACAGGCCAAATGAAAACAATGCTAAATGCATGGGATGAAAAAAAAAGAGGAACATTCTTTTTTCTAATAATGATAACTGTATATCAACTCCTATTTTGAAGGGATGGCTTGTTGAATTGAAGCCAAGACAACAATCTTCAATTGGAGGAAAGTCAGCAAAACTTGAAGAGAGAGTAAAACAAAACATGAATATGAAATAGTAAACAACAAAATATGTCCCAGAATTTATTTAAACACAAAAAATACTGTGCCTGCCAAATAAACATTTTTTTTTACCTGGTGCTGACCTGGCAGAAACATCTAAAGTCTAAGTACACCAGAATGTTTTGTATGGGGTGTGTGAACTGTGTAGACATCTATTGCTTATGAAATCTAAGAGCAATACATTTATTGTAATAAATTACTGTTAGGTCAGCACAATAGTTTCTGTGCAATAGTAAGCTTTAGTAGTAAAATATATTTAGCTTTTTATGATTATTTATATGGTGGGAAGACATATTATGACCCATCCACATTTCTGCAGGCACACTCAACAACACATTTCTGGTTACGCCTCTTCTTCTAATGGCTACTTCCAGCAGGATAACACACCATGTCACAAAACTAATCAAAGATCATCTCAAACTGGTTTCATGAACATGACAATGAGTTCACTGTACTGAAATATCCTCCACAGTCAACAGATCTCAGTCCTATCGAGCACCTTTGGGATGAGGTGGAATGGCAGATTTGCATCATGGATGTGCAGATGACAAATCTGCAACAACTGTGTGATGCAATAATGTCAAAATAAAACAAAATCTCTGAGGAATGTTTCCTACTTACGCCACAAAGAATGACTGCATTCTGAAGGCAAAAGTGGGTCTAACCAAGATGTTACTAATGAAGGTGTGCCTAAAGAATTGAGGGTATATTTCCCTTGAAATACGGAAACATTAATAATCTCACTTATCTGTTAGCCAAAACGATTCAGAAATGTATGAATTGAACAACCACACTAGCAGGATATCTGATCCGTTGCCATGACAAACCAGTTGAACAAAAGCAACATAACCAATATTTATTTTATTTTTTATTTAACACTGTAACTTTTTCCACATTTTTACAGCACTGTACACAGCCAGTAATATAACATTGTAAATGACTTTATCCTTTTGAAAGTTCTGTTCTTTTGAAGACAGTATGTAGAGTATTGGATGCTTGTTAATTATTTTTCTTGCTATTCAAATTTGTTTGTGTTCTGTATTTTCCCCTTGCTTTGGAAATGTAAATATTTATTTGACATGCTATCAATGCCCTTTTGAATTACATTGAGTGGGCATAGGGGGAACGCAACGAGAATATGAGAAGAGAGGGAGAAGAGGGCGGAGAGAAAAGAAAGAAGACAGAGAAGAGGCTGAGAAAAGAGAGACAGACAGACAGACAGACAGACAGACAGACAGACAGACAGAGAGAGAGAGAGAGAGAGAGAGAGAGAGAGACAGAGAGAGAGACAGACAGACAGACAGACAGACAGACAGACAGACAGACAGACAGACAGACGTAACTCAGCACTGCATAACAGTGTGTACATACAGTACGGTATATTAAATGAGTGTTCAACACTGAAGAACTTGTGATATTAAAATGGCACATCATAATGGGTGCAATGAACTGACAGTCTATGAACTAATATAAAAAAACAGAGAGAATTCTTTTAAAGAGTGCAAAGAGGTGATATGTGAGAGCTCAACTGTTCTTTGACTTGAGCTGATTGAAATTGACCTGGAGGCTGTCGTTAAGATCTCCTCGGTCGAAAAAGAAACTGAGAGCCATCGCCTGGTTTTAATTCAAGTGGCTCTCTTGTGGTTAGCAGGGGTGAAATTTGACACTGAACATTCCAATTTGATCGAAAGAAACGAATGAGGAGGCACGGACATGTGCCTGTCAATCAACAGGGCCGACGGGGAAAGATGGGCCATAATCTTCTGGAATTGAATTAATGCATTTGCATTTCTTATATGAGTTGAGCCTGTTCAAATTGTTGCATACGTGTGCTGATAACACAAAATGTCCACCTAATGATGACACAGCAGCACCTCACAAGATTAGACTGGGGGAAAAAAATGAGAAAAATACATTCACGACTTGGCTCCGTTGTTGCCTGGCCATATGCAATCTGTATTCAAACCCCGACAACTCATAGTCACAGATTTTAATGAGTGTTCAGTTATAATACAGAAAAAGATGCAAAGGCACGAAAAGGTTAGAAAATAAACTTTCCAAACATACAATGGAAAATAATGTATAGTGAAAATCCCACCAGCAGAATGTCATAACAATATCATAATAATGCCTACAACAACTACTGGCATCTGAGAATAAAGACAAAATTTACCTGTAACACTAAAAAGATGCTAATGTTGTCATAGATGCCCATGCGTTAATGGCATGAGCCATTACATGCAAAAACAATTTATTTTAATAACTCAATGGATGATTGCCCAGTTGCTCAGAGTCAATCAATCAATCAAATTTACTTTGACAGATACCAAGCCTACAACCCCCAAGAGCAAGCAACAACAAGCGATGCACATTGGCTAGGAAAAACTCCCTAGTAGGTGGAACTTAGGAAGAAACCTAGAGAGAGGCCAGACTCAAGGGAGTGGCCAGTCCTCTTCTGGCTGTACTGGGTAGAGAATCTGAGGGTACACAGCCCATTGTATTAAGGTCACATTGTTTATCAGTGTTCAATTATTGTCCATAAATGGGGATAGGAATGGGTGGGCTGTGACCACAGTATTTGTGTACCATCAACACAATTTGGATCATCTTGGGCAGGGACAACGGGATGCGCTCTGGAGAGGTACAGCTGGAGTCACCAGGTAGAAACACGATCAACAACAGCAGTTTATATAGTCTCCTTATAAAACCACATATTAAAACAATCACTTACTTTAGCAACTGTACTAAAGGTTTCCACATTTTGTACTTAATCAACCAATTATATATCCTTAAAAATCTCTATAATGAGCCAGCGATCCATTTGTCAGGGCTATGAAGTGCTCATTTTTCCCAGAAAACACTGCAAAAACAAGACAAACATTACAGAGGACTAGTTACATTTGACGATAATGAACCAACCACAGTATGGATGAACGCCATTTGTCCAATGTTTCTAGGCATAGAGGGGGCATCCTATGACTTCATCACATGTGCATTTACAGTACGTACATAATTTAGACCAGTGTCCCATTTTGAACTAGGAAAGAAAACAGGAAATGGTGTTATCCAGAACATGTTTCCTTAAAATGGTGTGGTCCTGTCACAAGTTGGAAAGACAATCGAAAATACATTTTCAGTATTTAGAGTTTTCACTTTTATTTTACCAGCTAAAACGATTGACAATTTATTCTCATTTGCAATGATGACCGAGCCAAAAGGATGAAAGTGCAAAAACAACACAGAGTTGTCCTTCATCACATGACACTGAGTACTGAACTCCTTGTATGTATAAATTAATATTCTGTTTGTGTTTTCTTTTATATATGTTCAGTACTGTGTACTGTTGATTTGTGTAGTCATGGATATGTCTGTGTTTATGGGGTTATCAGGGCCAGTGCTAGGCTCTATACATTATGTTACATATGTGCTATGTAAGTGTGGAGCCTTTCTCTCCTTCACCTGGTGCTGGTCGGGACTGATTGCTTCTAATTACATTCAGCTGAGTGATCAGTCCCTATATTAGTCCAGGTGAGGGAGAGGAAGGCACGGTTCATTAATAATCTGTTATTCAGTATCGTGTGATAGCTACAGGTACTCGCCACGCAGGGCCGGAGTGGGAAACATTTTCAGCCCGGGAGTTTCATGGTGCACCAGCCCATTTTGTGAAGGAGTAAATAGTAACTGCAAATAATCTAATTGCTTTACTTGTGTTATTTCCTACTGTACATATTTTATTTATTTATTTATTTAAGACAACTTAAATGTATATGCTAACACTTAAACAAAATATCATCAGTAATTAGACGACTACAGTAAATACAAAGTCTTGACCAAGTAAGGTAAATGTTAAGTTTGAAGAATGAGGTTAGATACTCCCCATTTCTTTTTTTAGGTTGTTTTTTCGCAATAGCTAGGACCTAATTCCCAGGTTTCTTTTTCAAAACTCTACACACAGTTCCACTAACCAGCTTTCAGTGTTGCACAGCAGTTAATTTCACATAAAAAATGCAAAAAAACTACCAAAATTAATCATACATCTCAAATCAACCAACAAGCACACTGTCAATCATAAAACAATAACCTAAGCAAAACTAAGAACAGATTATTTCTTCACAAAACAAGAATGACCCCTGTCCACTGTTAAGAATTCAAATGCAGAAGACAGGGTTACCATTCACATCATATCTTATGTCAACTTTGGCAATACACCTCACTTATAAGGGCAATACACCTCATTTATATTCTGATGAAGTATAGTAGCCCTAATCTCATTTGAGACTACAGCTCTTGATTGTCCTCTCAGTCTACTTCCACCACCCATACACACTCATTTTCCTCCATCAGCCACTTCTTCCTCTGTCAGACACTTCTCTATCTCTGATTGGGTCCAGGTTGACA
>JACXGM010028304.1:0-14112 GCA_016801145.1 Umbra pygmaea | reverse complement strand
TCAATATCGAAATAAGTGCAATGTTATGTGAGGTTATTACATGTTTTGTAGCATTGGATGATGTATGAGGATTGTTCTATGTAGGTTAATTTTATGTTACTGTGCGTTCACATGTGATGTGTCACCTGCTGGTTCTCTTGAATGCCCAAGACAAATTTCTCTTAATTGAGACAATAAAGGCTTATCTTATCTTATCTTATATTGATAATACACTTAATTCAAAAAATGTCTTCCATCATTGCAAAATCGACAGTTCACTGAAATTAGACAGATTTATTTCAGAGCTTTAGAACCTACAGTATCACCAATCATCAACATATAGATAGGCCTACATCTAAAATCATATTGCTTGGTTTATCAAAAGAGATTACTTATTATGTGACCATCATACAATATTCAGTGTCAAGAAATGTAACCTTTATAAAAAATACATACAATTTAACCTTATTAACACTTGATATAAACTTCACCAAAGAGAAGAAGTAACTTTTATAACAGAACATAGGAGATAACTGTTATAAAAAATAAATTACATTGTAATATATACCTAGTATCAACATATACATTTTACCACAAATAAGACATAAACATCATAACAAATAAACGGTATAGCAGCACACAAAAGACCATCAATGAAACACACCATAACCTTCATACCAATACTTTGATATAACCAGGAGATTTTCTGTAAAACAAAAACTTTCCCATGGTAAAATGTAGAGAATTGCAAAAATAATGATATTGCCTGATCAATATAGTTTAGGGCATCCTTATTTTTGTCTTGCACACACACATACACAAAACCATCCCCCAAAAGAGTATAGGTAGCTACATATTTAGTAAGGAGAAAGAAGACAAGCATTGGCTTGAGTTGTGACATAGCCTACCAATTTGTTTAAAGCTAGGTATTTTATCTTGATCTTATCCATTTAATATATAAGATAAGATCACATTCAGATCACAATACATCTTTTAGCAGTATACAATCTTCTAAAAATGTGTGTCAAAACACCTGTATAAAAATAAACAGAATCTGGACAGGATTAGGGCAAAGGACACATTTAGCACCAGGTATAAACAGGGCTCAAACGTTCTGCTGCAGTGGTTAATAAAAGGCCTAGCGTGCCTTCACTGAGATGTGTACTGTTCCACCTTCTGGAGATGAATGCACATCAATCAGATGACGCATCTCAATGGACTGGGTTTATTTAGTTGTTTTATGCTTGTAACCTCATTGTGTAATGTAGCAGATAGTTTTGAAGTTAGATCATCATACTAGCATCTAAAAGGTTGCTAGATTGAATTCCTGAGCCAGCGAAACGTGGTAAAATATGTGCTTAAGCAATACAGTTAAGGGTGTCTGCTAATTGATGTATAACAAATATTATCAATAGCATATTTTAACTATATTGAGTTATTTTTATTGTAAACTAACAGCCATTCTCACAGTCATGAAGTGCACTGACTGATGCCGACGAACACACAGTAACAAATATACAGTGTAGTGACCTGCAGGACTCTTGCCACAGTGTACATGTCTCCACCAACAGAAAGATACATACAATGGGACTCATGGCAAAACAGCAAGGCAGACACCATTGCTCATTTACAAGGACAATTAATACTAATATGGATTATCAGAGTAGATGATCCTCAAGTGTTCTGGAACAACGTTTTATGAATAGATTAGTTAAAAGTGGATGCTTTGGTCAACATGGATACTGTAAAATGTAGTGGAAACCAAACACTTGCATTCCACATTAAGAACCTCATACCAACAGTTTAGCCTAAAGGTACAATATGCAGCTTTAAATGTTGTAATCATTTAGCAGATGCTCTTATCCAGATCAACTTATAGTACAATATTACAGGGACTTCCCCTGGAACATCTTAGTGTAAAGTGCCTTGCTCAAGAGCACAGAACAATGTGGACAGTCTAGAATCTGGGAACCATCCCAGAACAAATCTTACTCCCTAACCAATGAGCCACCTGATGCCCCTTGGCCAAGCATGGTGGTGGTTGTGTCATGGTTTGGAGAGGCTTTGCTGCATTAAGACCTGCACAGTTTGGAGCCCAAAACCACATGAAATACTGTACGTTCTGAGGGAAGTATTTTGCAAAACCAAAATATGTGAAATATGAACGTAAGAGTGTCAATTACGTTTATGTGGAGCAACATTTAAAATAACGTTAAATATGAACATATATGAAGATCATGACGTAGCATTTAATTACTGTATATTTTGATTGGGCTGGTGTCGATGGTGGACGTGCATATATATTTGCGACTTTTATGCCGGTGTTCACGAGTTCAAATCCACATGTACACTTTATGTGTGTGTTGTTCTCCAATTGCAGCATGATGCAGACAGGCGATTGTCAGTTTTTTGTATTGTCACCTCAACCACTAAGCAAAATATTTTGAATGATGTTTTTTCAACGTCTAGTCAACGACTTTTCAACCACAAAGATGTCTTTTAAATGTCTTTTCAACCGCAATTGCTTAAAGGGTAACGTCATGCCTAAACCTTAACTGTTAGTAACCTCATGCCTGCCAAACCTTAACCCTAACCATGAATGTTGCAATATAATTTAGAACTCTAGGGAATGTGTGGAACGTTCTCGCATGAATCGTCGAAACAAAACGTGCAGGTGCAACGTAAATAGAAGGACGACTATAGCTTAATACCAAAACGTGCAGCTGAAATGTAAAAAACCCTAAATATGTTGGCATAGAAAGTAATTCATGTTTTCAAAATCATTTACTGAGAATGTAACTTGGGAGAAGTTCTGAGATGTACAGTTGGAACTTGCCATCATTGAACAAACTATAAGTGCTGCTTTATGATGTTATAGCAGTTCCTACAACAAGATCATCCACAAAACCCCCAAAATGTCATTGATTTCAAGCAGTTCTGCGTGGAGAAGTGGTCCATATTTCTTCCACTGCATTGAGTAAATAACTACTATTATTGCTGCTACAGCTGGTGTAACCACTTATTCATTCTAAGGGGGCGATTATTTATTCACACGGGGCATTGGGTATTGCATACATTTACTGTAATAAATAATTTCAATATTTGTTCATTCAGGGTCACTTCGATCTAATACTAGGTTTTTGTTGAATATCTGATAACAATCATTGCCAGAAATATTGTAAAATCAGACAGGGGATTAACGCTTTTAAGTGCACCGTAGAAGAGCAGGTCAACTCTATCAATATGCATGAGAACTTCTTCCACTGTCATGATTTCCATGGTATGGTCCTACCACCACTGCCTTAATGTCTGTGGGGAATTTCTACTAAACTCAGTACTTACTGTAATGGAAAGTAACATTACAGAGCTCTAAAACAACAACAATCAGTCAGCAGCATGCAACGTCTTCAGAACATCCTACTAACTATCTGCCTATTTCCAATCTCCCATTCCTCCCAACGAAAAGTGGTCTTCAAGCAACTCGGTGCCTTCTTAAAGAATAAAAATACTAATGAAAAGCTCCAGTATGTTTGACCCTATCATAGTACTGAGACTGCACTAATGAAGGTGACAAACAACCTCCAAATAGTATCTGACCAAAGCTGTTCTTCTGTCCTTGTGTACCTATAGGTGTTGCCTTTGATACCATTGATTACAACATGCTTTTAGACAGATTGAAAACCTTTATTGGCCTATGAGGACCATACATTCTGGCATGGTTCAGATCATGTCAATCAGAAATGAATCAGTTTGTATCTGTGGATGGTCTGTCCTAAAAAGTTATGTATTGGTGTTCCTCTAGGTTCTGTTTGGGACCGCTATTGATTTCATTTCAAGTTATTAAGTTCCAAGTTGAAGTTTTGTTTATTTGACACATGTACTGGAGATGTAGATGTAATTGCATGAACAGTGAACATTTTCCATGTCTCAGCAATGCAGTTATAAGAATAAAAAGTGGGGGTGTTCCCTGATGGTCAGTACCTATCAAAAGTGGTCCAAGGAAGGAAAAGCGTTGAACCGGCAACAGGGTCATTGACGGCCAAGGGTCAATGATGCACGTGGGGAGCGAAGGCTGGCCTGTGTGGTCTGACCCAACAGACGAGCTACTGTAGCTCAAATTGCTGAAAATGTTCATGCTGGTTCTGATAGAAAGGCATCAGAAAGCACAGTGCATCACAGTTTGTTGTGAATGGGGCTCATATTTTAGTGGCAAATGTAGAACCTACACAAAATTAGGCAGGTGGTCATAATGTTATGGCTGACCGGTGTGTATATATGTATATGTATATATATAAATGAGTCTATATATACAATACATGTGCAGTTATACAACAGGTGCAATGACAGTTTAACAATAGGATAGGCCTTTCTCACATTTCCACATTACTAGCAATTGAAGGTGTAATGGAATAGACGGGTAAACATATTTCTGTTGCTACTAGCATTATAATCTCGTATTGTGTACAGTGGGGTAAAGTATAATGCAGGAGATCAAGGCTAAAAAGTGCCTAAAACTGGAGTTGTATCTTCTTGGTGTCTTTGGAATAATTTCCGATCACCAACATGGTACTGTATTTGGAAGCGCAAGGGCTCGGCGTGTATGGAAAGCCATTTAAGACCATATTAAATAAATAGATAA
Source organism: Umbra pygmaea (assembly GCA_016801145.1). Taxonomy (NCBI): domain Eukaryota; kingdom Metazoa; phylum Chordata; class Actinopteri; order Esociformes; family Umbridae; genus Umbra; species Umbra pygmaea. The sequence goes on along the minus strand of JACXGM010028304.1, from coordinate 9,494 downwards.
ATACATAAAGCTGATCACACCTACAGTGTCATTGCAGAATTTCTGTGCAACATTTGCACAACTATGCAACTACCTAAAATGCAGGTGTTTCCCACCCTTGTTGCAGAGCCCTGAAAATAGACAGAATGAGCAGAATGCGTGTCTTTTTTTACACAACTGCAGACAGCTACAGAGACATATATGCAAAAGGTGCTGCTTGGAGACAGGTATGAATGATAGTGGGATTGCCAGGTCAATGTTTGCTATAGAAAGTACCCTATGAAATATGGAGATAGATTTGATGAACTGAAGCTCTTGAATGAGACAGTGGAACTTCCCTACTTGTTTTCATGATCTGTAACCATTCCTGGACCAAAACAGACCTGCGCTTTCAGCAGGGTCTATCCAAGCAGTAGAGTATGATGAAAAAAACTCCTCAAAACAGTCTAATGTTTTTTTTATATATAAATTGTAATTTCAGACATAGATAATGTTAGCACAACAATACTGTGATGAACTTGAGCGACTCCGTTTCACAGAAGTTATTACAATACATTTTCAGAAATATGATACTATTGCTGATAAATTACTTGAACAGAACCTAATTTTAATTTTGCATGTGTAAAATAATAATAAAACATAGTAACTAAAAAATTGAAATATTTCCTATTGCTACAACTTCTGCCAAAACAGTTCTGTAAAAGATTTTAATTGCAACACACCATGAACGCTCTGCAACTGTATGGCGTTAGATCAGCGCAAATGTTGCGCGTGTGCGAGCAGTACGTATTTGTGTACGCACAAATTCTTTTCTGATTTATAAAACTGTGCGCACGCACGTCCTACGCCATTTTCCCTTTATAAATCTAATTCTAAATGTGGCGCAGTTTTTGGGGCTTGATGTCACGACCATAGTTGGCCATAATAGTCAGTGAAACACCCCAACATTTATATTAATTGGTTTAGAAATCATGGCAAACACAGAGAGGAAAACCAAAAAAGAAACTTCACTCAATGTGAAGTAAAACGTATTGTTGGCAAGGTGGAAAAGAGGAGGAAAATGTTGTTTGGTCATTACTAATGCCAAAAATGCATTGGATTGGCAAAAGTTTGCAGATGCTGTGAATGCCGCAGTCTCAGAAAGTTAGATCATGGCCGAAATTAAAAAAGTGGTCAGATATCAAAGTCGATGCCAAAAAGCGTCTAGCTCTTCATTGCGAAAGTGTGTCTGCCACGGGTGTGGGAACTTTGGTTACATTAGTGAGCAACAAGTCTGCATCAAAAATGATCTGGATATTGATGGAATGAAAATTATTTTGATTAATGAAAGCATTTTCATTCTCATTCGGTGCCCTTATGGCAACATGAGTGTAGTCAATAGCACTGATTACATTTGGGAAACCGGACATAGCTGCAAATTGTGCTTCTTTGTTTTCTTGCTGTGTACGGAAACTTCATCATATTATGAAACAACCCTATTATTACTCCTAACACGTCTGGCATAACCCAGCTAAAGATTGTCAGAAATATCCCTGAGCTAATTCCTTTTGGAAAGTGCCAGTTGCCAGAAATCCTAGTGTTGTAAGCACTTGAAGTGGGACTGGCACAGCGTGGTTTCTCCGAGTGCTCCTCTGTAACACTGGGCCCAAAAGAGCACAGAGGTCTACTAGGACGGCCCGGCGAAGTCGGAACCGGCTCAAAAGCCCCTTGTCCTCATTTGCCAGCATGTCTTCTTGCTGTCTGAGGATGTGTATCCTCTGAATCCTTCCATTTGCCACATCTTCTAACAGCGCAAGATCAGCTATTGTGCATCATTACGCATTGTGATGGCATGGCTTTTTATAACCATCGATTTGATAAGCTACAGATATCAGTATTAATGTACTGTAATTAAAAATTGGAAAAGGTTCTGCAGAAATGGAATTTCTTGCACCTTTCAAAATGGTTAAGACATGCGTCACGATGGAACACATTATAAAAATAAAACTATATGCATAAAAATGAACACTATCATTATGTAGCTGATGACGACATTTATACTATGAAATCAACTTTCCACAATAAAGACTATCTTTCTCCTCGCGCGACACAAGGTTTGTCCTCGCGCGACACAAGGTTTGTCCTCGCGCGACACAAGGTTTGTCCTCGCGCGACACAAGGTTTGTCCTCGCGCGACACAAGGTTTCTCCTAGCAAGTACAGTTCTGCTCTTGAAAATCCAGTCGTTTTCTCTCTCAAACATAATAGATGTTGCTTGCATGAGACGTACTGCGCGCGTGCAACATTTGCCGTTGATCTAGCGCATAGACTGTATATAGTACTGGATGTAAGGTTTGACATCACCCATTGGTTTGTGAAGATCTGATTTGAGTCTTCGAGTCTGCCGTTACGAGTGCAGCCATCTTTGTTGCGGATGTGACTATTTTAGACGAGAAGCGGTATCTGATTGTGACGTTAGCTAAGAGTTGGCAACGCTGCTTACGCTCTATGTTACATTACACACTTTCACTGGCACAGTCAATGTCAATCACATCATAGCCACCCTGCTTTATCGACGATTTTAAAATCAACAAGACCATAATTAAAAAAATTAAGATCCTTCTGTATCGCAGAACACTTAAAACTAGCGATTGAAACCATAAACTCATTATGAAAATGATTACTGAGGTAATAAATCAATTGAGAAATGACTGACTTTCTCATAGACGTCTACAGAAACCGAGCTCTTTCGCAACCACACGTGTTGCCCCCAGCTGGAAATCAGATAGAATGCAGGTTTAAGGCACTTCCACATTTGCTTCACTTTGCCAAACCGAATGCTAGCCCTGTGATCTAACATCATACAACTGCTTCTGCAATGCAATGCTGCAAGACAAACACAGCGTTCCTTTAGAAATAAATGAACTTCTGATGTATCCCAACGCTATTACGCTCCAGTCAGACCAGTTGCATCATTGCAGTTTGGTACCGCAGAAATACATTCATTTTCAATTTTCGAAAGATCTAACGGATGTTTCGAATTGCATGTGTTAGACACACCTACTGTAGCTTTTAAAAGTGGAATGTTTTTTTGCAAATACATGCATTTTGTTTTGCATTTTGGCTAGTAGTATTGAAGTATTAAAAAAATATTAGCACGCTTTGTAAGATTATATGTTTTTGGTTAATTAAAAATGTTCTATGACATGCTCATTTACTTTAGTAGACAATTATAATGTCTCCCTAAAAGTATGAGTGACAATTGTGGATAAATAACAGAGATAGATGAGACTACAGCCTCTTTAAAAAGTGACACTCAACATTGAGAAAAGCATTTGTAATCGCGCTGTAGTACATGGAGGACGAGCCCCAATCAGCAGCTGCCTAGAGCCAAGTTTTGTAGAGTGGATTTGGAGAAGCAAGCAGGATGGGGAGTTCTATTATTTTTTACTCTGTAGCTGTCAGCAGACGTGTCGTACAAACAAGTTCTCGTAGAGACGGCAATATAATATTTGTTCCACCATCGCGTTCCTGTGTACAGTGAATGCATGCTGAAATTCTTTTTGCGTGGCAATGTAAAAGTTTAAGCATCTGTGATGCACTACCACAATTGATCTGACCGGGGTGTTACGCGGCAGGTGTGATCGGCCATAGAGCATCACCAGGCCATCTTTGAGTTTCCATACCAGGCCTACCCTGGAAGCCTGTGTTTCAGACATAAAGAAGTGGGTGACCGAAATGTATTTACTTTACTAAATTCAGAAAAAACATAAATGCTACAGAAACAAATGAACCTGCTGACATTAAACATACCGTATGTAGATGGTTGTACAGACATATTAGAAACAAAAAACTGTAAAAGACCTTGGTGTTACACTGGACCAGATCTATCTCTTCTCAACAGCAGCTTTTTCACATTTCCAAAACATTGCAAAATGTGAAACTTTCTGTGAAGAAATGATGCGGAAAAGTTTATCCATACATATATCTTCAGACCCCACTGTCTCTGTCCAAAGATTTTATGCTGCAATAGTTTGTGTGTCGGTGGACTAGGATCATTCTGTCCTTTTGCCGCTAATGTTTCATTTGTTTATGTGATGGGGACCAGAGCGGGAATGAGACCATGTGGACCAGGCCACACCACCCTGTCTCTGTCCTATGTCCACTGTGCTGTGCTGGTGTCTAATGTTACTGCTGTTGGTGATCATGTTTTTTTTATCATGTATCTAATGTTACTGCTGTTAGTGATCATGTTTTCTGTCTGGCGACTCCAGCTCTACCTCTCCAGAGCGCCTCCCATTTTGTCTGACCAAGTCCACTAAACTGCGTTGATGCTGCAGAAAGGCTGGTCACAGGCCACCCATTAAAATTTAAATTTATGGACACTAATTGAACACTGATAAACGATGTTGTCTTAATATAATAGTTTGTGTACATTTTAGATTTCCCACCCAGTACAGTCACATGAGGACTGGTTGCCCCCTTTAGTCTGGCCTCTCTCTAGGTTTCTTCCTAGGTTCCACATATTTGGGAGTTTATCGTAGGCACTGTGCATCACTTGTTTTTGCATGCTCTTTAGTGGTTTTAGGTCAGGTATCTGTCAAAACACTTTGTGACAACTGTTGTTGTAAAAAATACATTTGATTGATTGACTGTATCAGGAATGGACTGGGAAAAAAATGTGGCCCCGGACATTGGATGGAGCGGCCAGTGGGGGGGTGGCTGTATCTGTCGCTTCGCGCGTCCGTCATTCACACTGGGTTTCTCCTCACCTAAATATAGAGGAACTCTCTCTCTCCTGTGGATGCAACAGCCAGTCCATTTCAGCCTACTGTCACCAGTTTTAATATGTCCAGGACTGTAACTGGCCGACCGGCCGTCAAAGTTAAATATAACGGACCGTTCGGCCCGGACTGGACCGGCCTTTAGGGAAAACTCCAGACCCGCCAGTCCGTCCCTGGACTGTATATTGTTAAGCCTTAAAATATTTCTCCATACCCTTTCTTTTTATTTAGTACTTATATCCACAGATACTGTATCTATTGTCAGTCAATCTTTGTGACCTAAATATATTTATAATTTTTTTGTGTTTAATTTTTCCAGAATTTTCTCCCTTCCCAATTTTGTCTTCCAATTCCCCCTGAGTGTGCTCTATAACTCCTTGATGAAGGATGCTTACATGGATCATCCAATCACATGTTGCAGAGCTGTCACACTGTGTTTTTTCACACTGCTCATCCAATATGGAAGCCTTTAGTCAGCTCATGCGTTGCATGATAACACTCACCAACTACTCTTCCTCGATTAAACTTAATTGCCCGATCTGCACACACGGAGTTGACGTGGAAAGGTAGATTATCCGAATTATCTATCCCAAATCCCAGGAGGGGAACCACTGACTACGATGATGTTGTTGGTCCTGCCGGATGCATTAAGGTGTTTTAATTGCAACTGAAAGTCGCCCTGGATAAACTTGATTATGAAGTGTGCATTCATTACTGTATGTTGCCTCGGATAAAAGCATCTGCAGAATGACATACTATCTAAAGGACTTAAATACGAATAAAGGTACATATAAATGCTAAAAAATTATAGATTTGGGGGCAGTATTCATGAGAGAAATAAAAAGCATTTGTCCCATATATGTCTCTTTAAATCACATAATTTGCAACTTAAAAGCAGATTAAACCTTTGCTTTATTTTAACCTTTAGGGCTGCAACTACTTATTTGTTTCATTGAAATGAGGCCAAATTGTGGGGGTTTACAATTGATACAACGCCTTTGGCGTGACCTTTCTCCTTGTGGTGAATGGGCCCTCATCGAGGCTTAAGGATTCCTTGTGTTGGCTGGAGGCCGATGAGAGATTCAGTGGAAATCACGTTGGTGAAAATGGCAGAGGCAAGAGGTCTCTGATTGCATCAGGACAGCATGTGAAGGGGTGCAACGTGCTTGGGTCCAATCAGGGCGACGTGGGGGAAAAAGTGCCCTTATCAGCCAGTAATGGCCCACTTGACAATCACACAGGCACAAAACTGCTCTATTTAACGCTGATTGCAAAGACTGGTGCCCCCCATCCCCAAACCGCATGACTCCTCTGGATCTCCCTGCACCCCCCCACGTCAAACTTAAAGCCAAGCTGCCCCCTTCTGAAATAAATTTATAGTCACCCCACGTCTACTTCTATGCTAATTGTTATTTTAATACTTTTATTAGCCATTTATTTTCAGGGAAACGTCTGCCTTGATTACAGTGCAGCTAGGTCTTCATACTGTATTTCTTATTCTCACAGGTCTAAGAGAAGGGAATTCAAAACTCAGTCTGTGTGTCTGTCCTTCTGTTTGTCCATCAGTATGTCTGTCTGCCTATCCGTAAATATACATATGATTTCTGCTCCGACACTAGTCTCAAAGTTATAGAAACAGTGAAGCAAACTGCAAAGTTGCAGGAAGTCACATAGGACAAGAGACGTGATAGTATAATATTATCAATTACCATCTACTGCTATTGTGCCCTTGATCAAGGCACTTAACCCTAACCAACTCCAGAGGCTCTACTCTGCCAATAAAATAAATAAATTGACATTACAAATACATGCTTTTTTGTGTTTTTCTTTTTTATACTAAATTTCATTATGTATTCTGTTATAATGATTGAACTCATTTAAATAATATTTAATTGTATTGAACTTTCTAATTTGGTCCCTTCAAATAGAATAAAATATTTAATAAAATAAATATATAGAGATGTCAGTGGAGGCTGGTGAACCTTAACTGCATGGACTGGAGAATATGGAATGGAGTTAAACCCATTAAGCCCAGTGTGAGATACCATTCCATTTACTCCGGTCCAGACATTATGGTAATATGAGACCATCCTCCTCAATTCAGTCATCCACTGATCTACAGTATAGTGCCAAAAGTATGTGGACACCTGACCATCACACCCATATGAGCTGGTTGGATATCCTATTCCAAAACCATAAGCATTAATACAGAGTTTGCCCCCCTTTGTGGCTTCCACCCATCTGGGAATTCTTTCCCCACAAGATTGTGGAGAGTGTCTGTGGGAATGTGTGCCCATTCAGCCAAAAGAGCAGTTATGAGGTCAGAAACTGATTTTGGATGAGAAGGTGTGGCTCGCAATCGCTGCTCAAATTCAAACTTAAGATGTTGAATGGGGTTAAGGTCAGGGCGCTGTGCAGGCTGTTCCTCCACACCCAACCGGTTAAATCATGTCTTTATGTACCCGCTTTGTGCACAGGAGCACAGTCATGATGTGTCTATAGTGGCAAGAAAAAGTATGTGAACTCTTTGGAATTGTATTTTTGTGTAAATTGGTTATAAGGTTTGACTTGTCCATCAACTGAGTCATGACAACAGACAGACACAGTCTCCTTAAACTAATAACACACAAACAATTATATTTTTTCATGTCTTTATTGAACTTGTGGGCTTTAGACAGCTAAACCAAAAACAGATTTCTTTCGAAGAGTCTACAGAAATGCAGGTGGGTATTCGTTTTTGCTCCAACCATCCAAATGGATTTGTCCACTCCCGACAGAGCCTTATTACATAATGCAAATCATAATGCTTGGAATTTCTTTACAAAAATAAAAATGTCATTCAGAATACGTTTTGTAATATATTGTTTTCAATGGCAAAAGACGTGAGGTTGTTTTTGTCAATGTCATAATCAATTGAAGAAATGCATACGTAACATTTTTAAAAGACATTTTGGGAGTATTTTTTTTTACTATTTTTAATGACAGGACAGTAGGAAGCATATAGGCTAGGGAGCAGGGCCGTTTCTAGCACCGGGACTGACACGTTCTCCTGGCAACACTATATTATGCCAGCAACACAATCTTTGATTTTTTCCTTTCAGAATAATAGCACTCATTTTAATTAATTGCAATAATCATTGTGAATTCATTAAGGCTAGTGAATTGTAACCAAATGCAATTGTATTGTGTGTAAAGAAACAATAAAAGTATGTGATAAAAATACATTTTCAATAAAAACGTTTCATTACAAACAGTGACAAATATGTTGTACATAGAATTTGATTGAATATCTTGTCAGTGTCTCATGTGAAAACACGATTACATTTGAAAAACAATAACTAGAGTCTGTTTTATCCATCAATAGACATATGTTAGAAACACATGAACATAGACCCACTAACTATCTATCCATTGAATTATCAGTGATGATTGTAATGAATTAAAAGCGCTATTATTTTGAAAAGTAAAATCTGAGTTTGTGATGTGGGCATAATATAGTGTTGCCAGGCGAACGTGTCAGCCCCGGTGCTAGAAACCGCCCTGCTTGGGAGACAGCCATGTAGAGCAGTGGTCCTCAAACCCTTCCATGGAGAGCCTAGTGTATCCAGGTTTTCGCTTTTACCTTGTACAAGCCTTTTGGAGTAGCTCACTAATTGGTAAGTATCTCCCCTCACCTGGCAGTCCAGGTCCTAATTATGCTCTAATTGAAGGGAAAGACCAAAAACCTGCATACACTAGGCCCTCCATGGAAGGGTTTGAGGACCACTGATGTAGAGGAAGACTGTGAGGAAGGGTAAACACAGTGTCTGATCCAGGGCTCAAACTTCCTTCGCCCAGGCATTTGGTCCAAAGTCAGGAGCTTTCACTGCTACACCAAACTCTGGCATGAAAGACTGAAATACATTTTTCCAACAATTCAAAATTGTATATGTCCAAAGGCATTCTGTTGCAAGACAATACACAACATAAATAATATAGAAAATAAATAAATTAACTAAACTGAAACAAACAAACACAAATATATACAAAGGACTAAACAACTTATCCTTTCTCTTTTCTCTTTTTTTCTGGGAGGCGGAGTGAAGCGAGAGACAAAGTAAAAAGAGTGAGAAATAAAGTTATAAATTAGGGAGGGTGTGAGTAAAAGGTGACTGAACAGAAGAACAGTATATAGGTAAACAGGAAGCACTATTGAGCTGGACTTTGTTGTAGCAGTCATATCCTGACTCCTCACCACACATGTCCCTGTGTATTCCTGACTGCAGTGTGCAGTTCAGAGCAATTATACAATCTATGCTTCAGAGCGGGGTTCAATGTGGACGGAGTCATACGTTTTTGCAGTGTGTACATGGTACCAGAATAGACGGGCTCTGACTTTTTTCGGGGCTTGTCTCAATGTGGTTAGAGTCCATAGGTAGTGTCACTGCCCAATCAATCAATCAATCAAATTTATTTATAAAGCCCTTTTTACAACAGCAGTTGTCACAAAGTGCTTTGACAGACACCCGGCCCGAGACCCCCAAAAGCAAGCAACACAAGTGATGCACAGTGGCTAGGAAAAACTCCCTAGTAGGAGGGGCCTAGGAAGAAACCTAGAGAGAGGCCAGACTCAAGGGGGTGGCCAGTCCTCTTCTGGCTGTACCGGGTGGGGGATCTGAAGGTACACAGCCCATTGTAATAAGGTCAAACAGTGTTCAATTATTGTCCAGCAATGAAGATATGATGGGTGGACTGTGACCATAGTCTTTATGTA
>JACXGM010028303.1:0-14112 GCA_016801145.1 Umbra pygmaea | reverse complement strand
AGGGCGGCGCAGATATGAGTTTTGACCAGCCGCTCGAAGCACTTCATGATGATTGAGGTTAGTGCTACTGGGCGGTAGTCATTTAGGCAGGTGATGTAAGGTTTTTTTGGAACCGGGATAATCGTGGCCTGCTTGAAGCAGGAGGGAACTGCAGACTGTGTTAGAGAGAGGTTGAATATGGAGGTGAATACCCCCGCAATTATACTAATCAAATTTAATTTCCCCTTACTATAAACTGTAGAACACCAGTAAATCCTCTTAAATCCTCACATGAAATTATCTAATTATTTATCAAATTGCTAAAAGATGAAGAGAGAGTGCAAACTAACCATGTCTTTTTCAAAACAGCACTAACTATGAATTAACTACAAGTCACAATATAATCTGAGATGAGAGCTATGATATGTCCTATCTGTCTTCAGTAGGTACAGATTTAACCATAATCTGTCATCGATTCATTTTGAATTTTTTTTTAGCAAATCGGTTGTTGCCATAGGACCTAACTAACTTCATGTCTTGTCAGAGAGTTTAAAAGATTATTACTGACCAAGGAGATCAACCTATCTGGTTAACATGTATACATACTTAGGAATATTCTGCCAATCCTTATAATTCATTTACTTGCCATTTTTATTAGGGATGGGCCGATACCACTTTTTATGAAACGAGTACAAGTACAGAGTATTTCATTTTGGGTACTTGCCGATACGAGTACCGATACGAGTACTTTTAAGAACTATGCAAAATGTCACATTTATCAAGCTAAAATCTGCTATTTCTTAGATGTTGATCAGCCAATTCAAATAGCTATAGAAAAGTAAATATTCCTACATATCCAGAAGAACATCGTACACATTGCAGGTCAATAATAATATTGTAATATTTATTAAAGATGTCATTGGTTTACGTCTCCTTCCCTAATTAGCTCAAGTGAGAAAACACGTTTGTAAACGTGAATGCAATAGCCGTTTGTGTTAGAATTTGCCCTAAGCATTGCAGACGTTTTGTGTAAGATGAGAATGCCTGTTTGAAGTGACTTTTTTCAAAACAGGGATAATTACCTAATCATATATTATTCTGTTAAGGTAGCTATTTGGTTGTTTTATTATAATCGGTAGCCTACACAATTAGCTATAGCTGTATACTATCACTGTAATCTATTGAACAAATTTAAATAGGCTACATCGCATTTCCTTTAAGTTATATTTCTTAACGTTAGTATGTCAGAACTCAGAAATTCCACTGTTTGTTCACCCAGAAGTTTTGCAAACTACCGACATTTGTGGGGCGTTCCTCATGCCGTTTGCTACAGTTATAGTATGCACCGAATAGCATAATAACTTGCATCCTTCGTTCGTTCCTGTAGCCTACTTAAATATGCGCATTTCCTTGAGGATTCCAATATTTTTTACCCATAATTTTACAAATATTAGGCTACATGAAAATAGCAATGAGAAAAACGATTTCGTATTTCGCCATTTGAACTCTACTGGACAACTGCTGAGGAAAATATGTTTTTTCAATCGCTAACGCGTGGCTTGGTCTTTGGAATGATTATGCATTTTAGGCGCAATTAAATCGCTTTTCTTTCTTTTTTAAATCGCAATAAATAGTTTTACAGCTTTATAAGCATGGTCTCTGAATGACGAAGTAGACTGTTGTTATCATCAATATAAAATATATGCATAGGCCTGTAAAGCGTTGCGCAGCATAATGCTCTTAAATGTGGAGGAAGTATCGGCTTGGAGTATCGGGCCTTTTTCACAAGTACAAGTACGAGTACTTATGCCCAGTATCGGGCCCGATACCAAGTACTGGTATCGGTATCGGCCCATCCCTAATTTTTATAACTATTTCCACAAATTAGTATCCACAACTGTCAGGATCCAGGCTAGGAACCGAGGGTGAATCCAAATGCAGATGTACACGAGGTGAGGGATAACAATAATATTTATTGAATGAATAAGGACAGGGTTATGGTAAGCAGTACTGGATAACTGGAGGTAATGGTGTGACCAGTAGAGTTGAGTCCAGGTGAGAGGGAACCCAGGGATGATATCCAGGTTAATGAAGACCAGGTAAGGGTAATCCTGATGAGAGAAAACCAGGTAGTTATGTCCACTGGAACAGAAGATGGGAAATCCGGAAGGCAGGAGGGGAACCAGAACAGTGAGGATTCAGACTATCAGCACAGATGGATACTAAAATGAAGGCACGGAGAACCAGGGTTAGAAAACAATAACTTGGAACCATAAGGGCACAGAACTCAGACTGGCATTTACAAAATGCACAAAACAATACAAAGCACAGTGCTCAGACTGGCTGTCGACTGGCTGTCTGGATAGTGGCACAAGACTAGAATGCACTTGGTAGTACAGTAATCCGGCTGAGACTGACTGCCATCACCTCCCTAATAAAGGGAGGGTGGCAATCAGCCCAGGTGTGACAGAGGAAGCAGGTGCTCGTGATGAGCGTTGATGGGACTGGTGCTCAGGGACTGGTGCCTTCAGGAGTGCATGGGAAAACGGGAACTGGTGCTCAGGAACTGGCGGATAAACAAATACAGAACAGACCAGACACACACACAAGGGAACCAGGAACAGGGAATCAATACACAAGGAACAAGGGAAACAGGCTCAGGGGGTGAGTTTGTGACAACAACCAGCTAAGCTATTCGGTTGTTGCCAAAGGACCTAACTAACTTCACGTCTTGTCTACATACAGTTTAAAATATCATTACTGACCAAGGAGATCAATCACCTATCTAGATAACATTTATACATATTTATCAATATTCTACCAATCTTCATGATTCATATACTTGCCATTTTTTAACTATTTCCACCAACAAAATCCAATGATTACCCTTTAGTGTTACACAGCCTGGGCCTGATTGGCTTGTCCAGGTTTTTTTCGGGATAATAAATAGAATGTTTCCAAAACACCTTGATCCATGACAGATGTAATCATCTTCTTGGCTGGAGATGGTTGAAAGCAAAACATTTCGTTGTCCCACACTTTACAACAACACTTTCTGTCTCTGTTGCCATTGAGGGCTCAACCGATTTAAACAGTAACGTTGAGCAGTGTTACGTTCTAGCTCCTGTAAGGGAGGGGACCTGACACCCCCACTGCTCAAGGAACCCCAGTGGTCAGTAAACGAGATATGGGGTCAGAGGTGAGAGTAAGGACAGACACTGAGATTACCATATAGTTCAGGCTTTTTTTTGTCACAGGAAAAATAATAGAGGGAGGGCTGGACAGGACCAAAGTAAAGATATTAAACAAAATCCCCCACCCCCCAACCTGTCCAATCTCCCAAACACAAACACACAAACTGGACTGGCACACGTGTGAGGTGCCCTAACCAAACTTACAGTCAGTGGTCCGCCCAGGGCTATCTAGTGTTTTTAGTATCCCTGTATGCGATGTATACTCTGGAGCTGTTCTAAATTACTCCCCAACTCCCTGTGAACAAGAAAACAAGGATTAATGGGATTGATGGTGAACAAGAACATACACAAAACTAATACATACAAACACAACTAGCACACTATATAGGCTGATCACTCAGTCTAAATAAAGCTCTCTCTCTTACTATAACCAAACACTACCACACACTCTAAAATAGTTTGCCAACTGTGGCCACTGCCACACCAAATACCTGACCTCAAACCAAAACAGAGGATACAGACCAAGAGCTCACGCATGAAACCAACCGGAGAGAGTCACCAACACAAAATGGCATATTTATACATAGGTAGGGCATGATGGGATTGATGATGATTACTGCAACCAGGTGTACCGGATTATGGAAGGGGGGACTCGTGCATAAGGCGTGTTTCAACTGATCTGTGCCACCTGTGGGGAAATAGACACACTGAAAAGAACAAACACACACACACACACACACACACACACACACACACACACACACACACACACACACACACACACACACACACACACACACACAGACAGAACAGGACAGCTCAGAGAATACAGACAGCACTGAAAACCCTAGTAAATTAGACTAAGGGATGGAACAGGCAGGAGCCCTTCCCAAATTTCTTCCTCACTGTATTCCAGCTCAAGTGTATGGTTGGACATTACCAATCAATAAAACTTGATCGAAGTTGAAATTGTCCAGCTCTTCAGGTATTTCCACACTTGCACTCACCATTTTTCCTTTCTTCCCAATTCCAACTAACCCTGCCTTGTCGGCAGCTCCGCAACTCCTTGGACTGATGTGTGGGATGAAAAGGGGCATGCACATGGTTAACACCATATGGTTATATGTCGCCTGAGCCACACCGATTGTATTTGCACTGTTCACCCAACACTAAAGCCATTAGTCGGATCATGCACGGGATGATACTTCTGTGATTAAATTTATAGGCGCCCGATCTGATCACAAGGAGTCACTGGAGAGAGATGTGGCAGTACAGATAATAGGACATATCTAACCAAAATCCCAGGCAGCACCATGTCAATCTGCGCTGTCTCACGCAGGATGCCTGGGTAAATTCAGAGAACCCATGGTTATGCTCAAACCCATGTCCATCGTGTTGTAGACTGTCCTGCAATGCAGCGACTTAGCCTGCGATGCAACTCGGTCTCCCAAAAGTTTTATTATTTTGGCCTTACTGTTGCCTGTCCTGTTAGGTATGACACACCCATTACACTGACAGAGTACTGGACAGGCTCTCCTTTCTGCTAACCTGTCAAATTTCTTTTAAAATCTTCAAGACATAAAATTATGTCATGTAGTGGTTTCATGTTTTAGTTTACAAACCTTTTTTTTATTCCTGTTCTGCTTTAAATATTTCTGGAAAGAAAAATGAATCTGTGAAATGTCAAAGGAATACTCAGTAGACAGTAAGCTTTTGATTTCCAAAGGCTTTTGGATTTAACTTATGTGTGAAGTTAATTCAGCCTTTTGCAAACCAGAGAAAACAACTTTGAAGATTACCACCAAATCTCTGTATTATCAGATATAAGAATATACCCTAAAATGAAAAAATCTGACTTTTTGGACAACAAAGTAATATCTAAAAGAAAGACCCCACTGACCGATTCAGAACATACGTAATCATTTTTCTTTGAAGTTTTCTTTCTGAGCCAAATGGGTGGACATCTAGGAAATACACTGTCTAGAACTCAAGCCCAAACTATATCATTACCCACAACACATCTCAATGTGTGTAAAATAGAGCAATCTTAAAAATACTAGTCTTATTTCGCAGTGCTCTCAGGAGATCTGGAGGCAGCACAGGAACTTGGTGGATGAGCCACCTGACTAGGCTGGTTCTTCACTGGTTTGTCAGAGATAACGAGTGGTCCTCATCTACAATGGCATTGAATGTCACAGTCTTATTCTATGTGTCATTAAACCATCCGTTTAAGGTCATACTACTTCATACCACCAACTGATACCCAATCAATATATCATATACTCTATTTATGTCCTGAATTTTTTTTTTTTAAAGTCGTGTGGTCTATAATAGGAAATTAGCGCAAATAAATCCTTAGGTTATGAAGTTTATGTCTTTAGCTCAACTGCATATAATCACAACTTCCTTCTCACTCACTTCATCTCCTTAAATCCTTTCGTTCCTTCTTTACTTATAACCACTGTCAAGTTCATTTTGTTTGAGATTAATGCACCTTTCATCCAATTAATGGCGGATAGTGATCTTGGGAACTAAAAGTGTTCCTTGACTCTCCCACTCTGCAGCTCTCCCTTCTCATCCTCTATTTCTTCTCCTCACTACTCTGTTCTACTCCTCTGACCTTGTCGTCACACTCACCTTTCTCCCTTCTTTTTCTCCTCCACTTTTAACCACTATCATATTTATTATGCTGCAGATTTATGCTGCTGTCATTCTGTTAATGGCAGATAATCTTGCCAAATGCATTCCCTTGTACGCAGACAGGATTTCAGTTTCATTCGGTAGAAGTACAAATGCATTGTCTGCAGCTGACTCAAAGAAGATTTTCTGGTTGGAAAGGTTGAGAGGATATTGTTTTCAGAAGACAAGCAATCCACATGTAAGTTGTGTTTGGGGAATACTATTGCAGAAAAGGAATCACTGACGGTTTAAAGTCGACTGAGGGGAAAAAACAGTTCAACAAACAACTCATGTTTTGACAAATGAAGGATGTTGAGAAAATTAAAGAGGCAATTTAAAAAAAGAACATTTTTTTCAGACACAATATGTAATGTCAAATTCCCCTCATGGGCAACACATCTCATGTGTGATGGTCAAAGTCGATCTAAGTCAGTCCATGTTGGCAAATATATAATCCTCCAATACCATAACACCGTGATTGAATTCACAGGTGCCTGACCCACACAAGAGGTCAAATGAGAACGTTGTGAAAAGGACATTTTCAGAATATTTACCCCTTTAATCTGGGCAGTGCTGTGCTAATTTGCGCTATACCAAAAAGACCTCTAAGCCAGTCAGAAATATAAGCAGAATTCAAACCCTGTTCACCATGAAATAGATGTCATTGAGGCAGTGACTTAGAACACTAGTACTGCCTACATAGGAGACCCAATGCAACAAAAGTCCAGCGTCCAACTACTATATAAATCATATTATTAAGTGTGCTTGCCTGTGCTAAGACCACGTCTGCATCGTGCTGGAATGGAGAAAAATCAGGCACAAAAGGTCCACTGGATTTGAGCCCACAAACACCAGGATGAGAGTTGAATTTATACGCCCCATCCAACATCCCTGATCCCAGCCCTAGCAAACATGTACGCTATTTACAGTGTGCTTATATACTCACCTAAAGTATTATTAGGAACACCATACTAATACTGTGTTTGACCCCCTTTCGCCTTCAGAACTGCCTTAATTGTACGTGGCATTGATTCAACAAGGTGCTGAAAGCATTGGAACATATTGATAGGATAGCATCTTGCGGTTGATGGAAATTTGTGGGAGGCACATCCAGGGCACGAAGCTCCCGTTCCACCACATCCCAAAGATGCTCTATTGGGTTGAGATCTGGTGACTGTGGGGGGCATTTTAGTATAGTGAACTGATTGTCATGTTCAAAAAACCAATTTGAAATGATTTGAGCTTTGTGACATGGTGCATTATCCTGCAGGAAGTAGCCATCAGAGGATGGGTATATGGTGGCCATAAAGGGATGGACATGGTCAGAAACAATGCTCAGGTAAGCCGTGGCATTTAAACGATGCCCAATTGGCACTAAGGGGCCTAAAGTGTGCCAAGAAAACATCCCCCAGACCATTACACCACCACCACCAGCCTGCACAGTGGTAACAAGGCATGATGGATATATGTTCTTATTCTGTTTACGCCAAATTCTGACTCTACCATCTGAATTTCTCAACAGAAATCGAGACTCATCAGACCAGGCAACATTTTTCCAGTCTTCAACTGGAACAAGGCATTTTCGCCCACAGGATTGCCGCATACTGGATGTTTTTCCCTTTTCACACCATTCTTTGTAAACCCTAGAAATGGTTGTGCATGAAAATCCCAGTAACTGAGCAGATTGTGAAATACTCAGACCGGCCCGTCTGGCACCAACAACCATGCCACGCTCAAAATTGCTTAATTCACCTTTCTTTCCCATTCTGACAATCAGTTTGGAGTTCAGGAGATTGTCTTGACCAGGACCACACCCCTAAATGCATTGAAGCAACTGCCATGTGATTGGTTGAGTAGATAATTGCATTAATGAGAAATTGAATGGGTGTTCCTAATAATCCTTTAGGTGAGTGTATATAACCTAAACAATGAGGTTGTGAGCCGTGTTTCTTATCAACATTTCATTTTATATGAGGTGCAGAAATGGCCAGCTGCGTTTACAAGCTAATAGCTTTCGTTACTCACTATGTACATTAATCCACATTGTATTTTCTCTGAGGCAAAAAAAAGAACGTAATATTTTACTAGGCACATAGCTCACATTATGCCGTGTTATGTTATGGTTGTTACAGCCCTAAATCACATTAAATACGTTCTGAGGGAACTATTTTGTAAAACCGAAATATGTCAAATATGAACGTATGAGAGGGTCAATTACGTTTGTAGGGAACTAAATTGAACACTTGAATAACGTTAAATATGAACATATGAAGATCATGGCGTATCAAGTAAATAGCATAGATAGGCAATTGTCGGTTTTTGTGATGTTAACTCTAACCTTAATTCTGACCTTAACCTCAGTAACGTCATATCTAACCTCAACCGTTAGTAACCTCATGCCTAACCTTAACCGTTAGTATCCTCCTACCTAACCTTAACTGTGAATGTTGCAATATAATTTCGAACGCTATGGAATGTATGGAAAGTTCTCGCATAAATCCGCTAAACGAAATGTACCGGAGCAACGTAATTGAAGTACAAATATAGCCTAATAACAAAACGTGCAGTTCAAACGTAAAAAAAACTAAATATGTTGGCATATAACGTAATTTAGGTTTTCAAAATAGTTTCCTGAGAACGTAATTTGGGAGAAATTCTGAGATTTCCGGTTGGGTTGTTATAGCTATTGTAAAAAGGAGACATTTGCTAGATTCTTTCCTCAATACCAGGTCTGAATGTACTGTAGGGAAACCCCCCCATCTGCATATATATTCCTGTTTTAAGTGCGGGATCTCTTTGTTGATTGTCGTGGAGGCACACTAATGAAATACAGATTAAAAAATGATATATTAAATAAATAATAAATTCTAAAACAGAAAAGGGGAAACTATATTTTAAATGTAACTAACTGTCTTGTTTTATTTAACTAATAACTAATTACTTGAATTGTGAAACTAACAGGTTAGGTTAATAATTATAAGAAAACAATTAGTCTGACTACTGTAACATGTTATTCAGTGACTCAGTAATACCCACAGGGGCGAGCATCCAGTTTGGCAAAGTGACGCAAATACGGAAGTGCCTTAAACCTGCATTCTATCTGAATTCCAGCTGGCGATACGTCTGGTTGCAAAAGAGCTTGGTTTCTGTAATAGTCTATGTGAATTTGAGACACTTCTTACTTGATTTATTACCTTAGTAAACATTTTCATGAGTTTGTGGCCTCAATCGCTAGATTTAAGCCTTCTGCAATACATAATGATGTACATTTTTTTAATTATGGTCTTGCTGATTTTAAAGTTGGCGATAAAGCAAAAAATGGCATTCATGGCATGGCTGTGGCGTTCGGTTGTACGACAAGTCACTCAAAGTTTTTACGGTAAGTAGCGATATATTTTGTTTTACATTTTGTTTTAATACTGTTTTTTGTTAGCCAACATTAGCATCACAATTAATATCAGTTAGCTAGATTACTCCTCCCTATCAAGTAAAAATCATCACATCCGCAACCAAGATGTCTGTGCCCGTAAAGGGAAATTTGATGACCCAAATCAGATTTTCACCAACCAACAGCGTTATAAATAAACAGCATTACTAACAGTGTTACGTTTTTCAGTAATCAAACTAATTACTGTCTCTCCCATTACATTGCCTTTACCGTTACTGACAATAATATGCAGCATTACTTTGAAGCGGTTTTCATCTGTTGCTTTCTCTCTGCAGGACCTGCAAGGTTTTTTTCTCGGGTGTGTGTGTGTCAGGCGGGTTGGTAGACAACCACAACTGATGATGATTGGCATAGAGTACAATTCCATCGTTTGCCAACCAACCAGAGGCAGGGTAGGGCGGGTGTTCACTGTTCAGTTCACACACACGCACAGAGTCGCACACACACCATCGGCCAGGAGTCAGAGCGATGGCAAGTCCAACAAGTATAATAAGCAGTACTTTTCCCTCATTGAGGGACTTATGCACAGGAAGAAAGACACTCCAATTCGGTGGCAAGTAATTCGAATCTAATGAAGCACCTCACAATGTCACATGCCGCCACACAAAGATTCTTGTTGGCCAAGAATGCAGCTGATAAATTGTGCTCCGCTACAAAAGGCGATGGAGACACGACATCAAAGCAACGTAAACTAGAATTTTCTCCATCACCACAAACTGTTATAACTCAGATTAATAATTGATTCTATTTAGTGTCCATTTCATTCATTTAACATATTTAATATTGCGGGGTTCCAAGTTATTTGACATACTTGACTTTTTTAAGAAACGCAATAGTTAATTTCCTTGGTAATTAGTTACTTTTATACTGATCTAACTCAGTTACTAACTCAGTTACTCATTGTGAGAAGTAACTAGTAACTATAACTAATTACTTTTTTAAAGTACTGTGACCAACACTGCCAATCAATGGGTGACGTCACACATGTTATGTCCAGTGATATATACGGTCTATGGTAATACCACTCGCGTCAGAATCGTTTGTACTACCATATGTTGCTCTCAGATATCTATGTTCATATTGTTTATCTGCCGCCAGATTCTTTTTCCACTTGTTTAATTGTATATTTCTTTTCATTTTTACTTTTTCATTTACTTCCACCAGACGCACAGCCTTGGTCAGATGATACATGGAGGTTGTCTCAGTACTATGAACCCAGGGTCTAAACCTAGACTGCAGCTTTTCATAAATATTATAGTTGCAGATGTCACACATGTATGTATTATAAGACTTATAAACCAGTTATTTGATCCTTGTCCCAAATGAATTGTCCCAAATGTACAAGATGGCTGGCAATTACTTGAGGAAATCAAAACTCAAACAGTTAATGGCATTATTCTGTAAAGCAATCAAATGCACTTTTACAGTGCTGAGGCAATCAAAACAGTCTAGGATCGTGGCCTGACTGCGCCACTTGCTGAAGTGTAAGCAGGAGTCCCATGGGGCAGTCCATATTGGCCAGCACCACCTGAGATGGAAGGATGCATCATTGGCAGAGATTTAGCCACTCATTTTGGCGAGTTGAGTGCTTGTAGGCAAAACGTAGGTTGTTGTTCTCCAATGCTTTGGCTTGATTGACGTCTTGGTTGAGCAAGCAGTGTGTGAAAAAGCACTGGGTGTGTAAGAGGAAGCGTGGTCTTCAATCTCCTGAGCCTGTTGGGCGTTGATGTACTGTATATTGGATATCATGAAAGAGAGTAGAAAAACTGTTGTGACATTGGGGGTAAGAATGAAACATTATTCTACATAGACAAATAAGATCATTAGCACATGGCTGAGGGGCTCTTGTATATGAATCTTAACATACTGTAGACTAAAGCCTCAAATGAAATACATGATGGGTATAGAATTATCTCAACATCAGCAGACACAGAATTTGCAGATTCAAAAAAACTTCCAAATATGTATTTTAATGATGATTGATGATAAAGTAGAAAAGTAATAGTTGACATTGACATGCCCAGAACTATGTCAATTTTGGAAATCAGGAAGTTCTGAAGCTCAGCCAGCAGGTTCTGATCATGGTAGCCTGTAGTGTACTATATACTAGTGATGGGCAAACAAATATTTGTTGCAGTATATAATGCTGGCAACACTAACTGAGATTTTCTTTTTTTAAAATAAAAGCCACATTGATAAGACAAGACATTCCAACAATGGCCTTTATTTTGAAAAATAAATCCTGAGTGCTGCCAGAATATATTTTGCTGCTAGAAGAACATCATTGAAGGTTTGTTTGCCCATCACTATATTCACTACCACAACCACTATACACTACCACTGCTTTCAGAACCATGTCCATTAGCGATGGGAACCTTTATCTCAATGATTCGATTGTAAATACAAGTAGTGTGAGATATTTTTTAACGGACCTGTTCTTTCTCCCCTACACTTGCTCATGTATGCCTCTGCAATTTTTCAAGTCTCCAAAAGTTAAGGGAGTGAAAATGATCAAATCTGTAGGGGCTTTTTAGACTTTACAGTGGCCCCTTCCTGTGAGTGTGCAACACTGCAGGCACAACAATGGTATCCCATAAGGCAGTGGTTTTCAATCACTGCTAGCTCAGTGGCTAGAGCTAAACTGTGGAACGTCTGGTGTGCCCCGAAGAGAAGATTGAAAACCACTGCCATAAGGCACCACATTATCTTGAAGCTTAGGTGTGCCAAATAATGTGACACATTGATGTTTTAGGCCACTGAGACAGGGTTTTTGAGAGTGAATAATCAACTCTAAAAAAATGTACTTTACTGAAGATGTTATTTCTACTTTTATGCTCATCCTCCATTAAACAGTTGTTCATTTAAATTTCATGCTTATTTATTTAATTTACAGTAGAAAACAAATTGCATGATTTTAGTGTCTAGAAAGTTAATTCAGAAGATAATTTTATTGGTCTCCACGCCAGATGTAAGTCATCCCCAGAGATTCATCAGCATTTTTGCTTACAGTGTGGCAGTGAGGAAGACGCTAACCGGTGAGTGAATGCTGGCACAACTTGCTGTCGCTGCTCGATTGTAACCTTTTATCCTTTTAACTTTCCAGACTCATTTTATGGTTTTATGACCTAATGGGACAGTGTAATTGCCTTCATTTGGAATACCTCTAGGATCTGCCGGTACTACCGTTTGTGTGAGTTTTTACTGTTAGCCCACCTGTTGTGTTCCGGTTTGAGCCTCACCTGGCGTTTTCACTGGCTGACATTTTCACAAAATGTGGGTCAGTAGGACATACATATTGTTTGTCTGTGCCTGGCTCTTTCTGCTGCCTGTCCACCTGCTAGTGATGGGTTTGTTTCAGTACTCTGCCATTGACCTGCTCCGGCTGCGCTGTCACCTGCCTGGACCTGCACCGGAGGCTTTCTACCTTCACCCGGACATTACCTTCCAGCCCCGCCAGAGATACATCTACCAAGGGTTCCACCCGGAATATACACCACAACAGCTCAACAGCAATAAAATCTATCTGGTCCAGCTCTCGTTGCCCTCCACGCTACACCAACCGGGCTGCTGATCATAGTGTGTTAGCCTGATTCGCTAGCACCACCACCAGCTATGACAACAACTCGCTCAACTTCGCTCTGCTCAACATCTACTCACTGACAGGACAGCGGATCCAGGACCTCATCTCTGATCGTAAGCTAGACTTTCTTTGATTAACCGAGACATGGCAACAGCCCAACGACTTTCCCTGCTGAATGAATCCACTCCTTGTGGTTCCAGCTGGGGAGGAGGTGTCGCGATAATTTACAGCGAGAAGTGGAAAGTCACGTCGGTGTCTGTGCCTGTCTCCAGCTCGTTTGAATCTGCTGTTGGCAAGTTGTCTGGTCCCATTCCAACCATCATTGCTAACATCTCCTGCCCCCCTAAACGAATAGTGAACTTTTAAATGACTGCTTCTTTACTCACCCATATATCCTCTCTTTCACCAAACATATTACTGCTGTGCGATTTTAATATCCACATGGACAATATCAATCTGCCTCTCACCAAATCCTGCTCAGAGATTTTTGGATGTAAGCAACATACCATTTTTCCCACACACTCCAAAGGACATATTCTGGATTTAATCTGCTTCTCTGGTGTCACCCCTTCTGACCTTACAGCTAATCAACTCCCCATAACTGACCACTTTCTCCTTTCATTTCCAGTGAAACTCACTCTCTCCATCTCTATAATACCACACCTCATTTCATTTCGGAATATACAGAATATTAACCCCGCCCCTCTCACTTCAAGTATCCACTCCTTCAGCCTCCCTGACACAATCTATCCACCCCCGATGATCTGGTCTCTCATTACAACACTGGACTCCATAATATTCTTAATTCCCTTGCTCCGTTAAAAAACATTCCTTTCTCTGTTTCTGCCCCTTAGTTCACCGTCGATCTTCGTCTCATGAAAGCCAAAGGTCAGCAACTTAAACGTCTTCATAGAAAAACTGGTCTCACTATTCACAAAGAAATTTACAATAACCACCTCTTACGTTATAAGGATTCCATTGCTAGCACCAAAACTCATTATTACGCCAATACAATTACAGCCAATAAAGGAAACTCCAGGGGCCTCATGTATAAAAGATTGCGCAGCTTACATACCAAAAGATGGCGTACGGCCAAAACTGGAAAAGTACGTACGCACAGAAAAATTCACATGTATAAAAACTGTCGTACGCCAGGTCCTGCGCATCTTTCCTTTATAAATCACAATCAACGTGAGATTGAACGCACGTGAACGAGCCACTGACCCCGCCTT
>JACXGM010028302.1:0-14112 GCA_016801145.1 Umbra pygmaea | reverse complement strand
GGGGGGGGCTATTCTCTAGGGTCGTGGAGTGGTGGGGTGGTTGTGACTTGGGTGGGCCGTGTCCGGCCGCACTCTCCGGTACAGTAGGTGGCGGTATATGCACCATTACGTCGGTCGCGATCTGCCAGATACCAAAGAAGAAGAAGAAGAAGAAGTAGTCTCAGAGGTCCGTTGAAAGCACAGAGAGAATCATGAAGAACAAGGAACACCCCAGGCAGGTCCGAGATACTGTTGTGGAGAAGTTTAAAGCTGGATTTGGATACAGAAAGATTTCCCAAGCTTTAAACATCCCAAGGAGCACCTTGCAAGCGATAATATTGAAATGGAAGGAGTATCAGACCACTGCAAATCTAACAAGACCCGGCCGTCCCTCTAAACTTTCAGCTCATACAAGGAGAAGACTGATCAGAGATGCAGCCAAGAGGCCCATGATCACTCTGGATGAACTGCAGATATCTACAGCTGAGGTGGGCCGAGTCTGTCCATAGGACAACAATGAGTCGTATACTGCACAAATTTGGGTTTTATGGAAGAGTGGCAAGAAGAAAGCCATTTCTGAAAGATATCCATAAAAAGTGTCATTTAAAGTTTGCCACAAGCCACCTGGGAGACACACCAAACATGTGGAAGAATGTGCTCTGGTCAGATAATTGTGTGATCCAAATAATACATTTGGGGGTTAGCTGTTCTCTTAATGGATTTGCATTAGGTGTACTGAAAACTATTTAAGAAGTAATGCACTACATAGGATATAGGTTAGCACCCAAAATGTTTGTTCCACAGTATATGGGAACGATAACATTAATAAATAACAATCTTAGATAATAGTTATGAGTCACTTCAGTGTACTCCTCTTGAGCTTATCTATAGCCAGTCCTGGATAATTCTGGACACCCATGTCTACTGGGACGATTCACATTCCTGACAACAAATTATCCCTGCCATGCTCTTTGATGTTTTGTTGTCTAAAAGAGTAGAAACTACAGACATCGAGTTCTCATACGATCGGGATTGTTATGAAAGTTACTGATGCTGCAAATGGTTTGTGATTCAAATGTTTTTCCAGTGCCATTCCCAGAAAGGGGAATTTAAACTCAGTAAAAAGGTCATGCCATATGCTTTCCATCTAACATCAGTTTGGATGTGATTTGTTGACTGGATTGTGTGGCGGAATGTAGCCTATTTGTAGCAGCCCTTAGCTTTGACATCACTTTTTGAGGACTACTAACATTTTTTTATTATTTGTACAGTGCCTTGCGAAAGTATTCGGCCCCCTTGAACTTTTCGACCTTTTGCCACATTTCATGCTTCAAACATAAAGATATGAAACTGTAATTTTTTGTGAAGAATCAACAACAAGTGGGACACAATCATGAGGTGGAACGAAATTCATTGGATATTTCAAACTTTTTTAACAAACAAAGAACTGAAAAATTGGGCGTGCAAAATCATTCAGCCCCCTTAAGTTAATAATGTGTAGCGCCACCTTTTGCTGCGATTACAGCTGTAAGTCACTTGGGGTATGTCTCTATCAGTTTTGCACATCGAGAGACTGAAATTTTTGCCCGTTCCTCGTTGCAAAACAGCTCGAGCTCAGTGAGGTTGGATGGAGAGCATTTGTGAACAGCAGTGTTCAGTTCTTTCCACAGATTCTCGATTCTCGATGGTGTGTCTCCCAGGTGGCTTGTGGCAAACTTTAAATGACACTTTTTATGGATATCTTTCAGAAATGGCTTTCTTCTTGCCACTATTTCATAAAGGCCAGATTTGTGCAGTATACGACTGATTGTTGTCCTATGGACAGACTCGCCCACCTCAGCTGTAGATCTCTGGAGTTCATCCAGAGTGATCATGGGCCTCTTGGCTGCATCTCTGATCAGTCTTCTTCTTGTATGAGCTGAAAGTTTAGAGGGACGGCCGGGTCTTGGTAGATTTGCAGTGGTCTGAAACTCCTTCCATTTCAATATTATCGCTTGCTCAGTGCTCCTTGGGATGTTTAAAGCTTGGGAAATCTTTCTGTATCCAAATCCGGCTTTAAACTTCTCCACAACAGTATCTCGGACCTGCATGGTGTGTTCCTTGTTCTTCATGATGCTCTCTGTGCTTTCAACGGACCTCTGAGACTATCACAGAGCAGGTGCATTTATACGGAGACTTGATTACACACAGGTGGATTCTGTTTATCATCATTAGTCATTCAGGTCAACATTGGATCATTCAGAGATCCTCACTGAACTTCTGGAGAGAGTTTGCTGCTCTGAAAGTAAAGGGGCTGAATAATTTTGCTCGCCCAATTCGTCAGTTTTTTATTTGTTAAAAAGGTTTGAAATATCCAATGAATTTCGTTCCACTTCATGATTGTGTCCCACTTGTTGTTGCTTCTTCACAAAAAATTGCAGTTTTATATCTTTATGTTTGAAGCCTGAAATGTGGCAAAAGGTCGAAATGTTCAAGGGGTCGAATACTTTCGCAATGCACTGTATATGTTTCTGATATTAGAATCTGTGTAAAATTCATTATTATTGATTAATTATTGGATATATTCAATGGTGAACTTGTGTTGATGTTAATTAGAGGAGTCTTAATTTTCCTTGTGGAAAACTCATTCTGACTAATATGTATTCTGTCTAACACTCCATCTCATACTCTCTGTACATCTCCACTCCCAATTGGAGTGAGTCAGGCTATATACATTTATTTAAAAGTCAGAATTGAAAAACATCTTTATTTTTTATTCTCTGTTATATTTTATATTTTATCTCCCTCTGTCTTTCTCTCTACTGCTTGGTTCTACAGGGGCCTTGCATGCATTGTAAGATTTTAGACTCTGGCTCAGAGCTGTGTTCAGTGTCAGGGCTCTGTTTGGATCTGTTATAAACCAGTACAGAAATGCTGCAGAGTACTGAATGACTCTTGTATAGCTCTGCTTTGTGCCTTAATTAGGAAGAAAACAGGAGCAAACAGCATTTCGCAGTGTGTGGAATGGAACATACAGTACCACCTAGGCCGTTGCCAAGTTACATCCAAAATGAGGAATAGCTTCCTAGTGCGCTGGGTTGTTTACATCTTGAGAAAGGCTATATAGCACATCAGGGCTGCGTAGAGAAGCAACACCAGGGATGGCCTGTCAGGAGATATTGAAATCATTTTTTTGCCAAAGCAAAGTGGCACACACTATGGGTTTTCTTATAAGTATAATGTACAGGGTTTATTAAGCAACATTTTCTCTATTTTTGTCTCTCTCTTCACTGTCTATATCTGTATATTCTTCTCAATTTTAAAGGGCTTTATTGGAATGGGTAACAGTTTCAGTGTAAATTTACAGTGATGTGAGAAGGTGGATTAAATTGAAATATGTACTGTATATGTTATATGTTGTTCCCAGTTTTGATTTAGCTACCCTGGTTGTCCATTCCTCATGACATTCATTTCACCTATGCACTCGTGCGCTTCCTCCCGTGCTGCTTCTCTCTTTTTTCCATTTAATCCTCACCCCTCCTACATGGTTTCTCTGGAATCATGTTTACATTGTGCTGTGCTCTAAATAATGCAGCTTGATCATTAAGCTAATAAAATCCAAATGGTCTCGCTCTTCACAACAGTAATGTATCCCAGACTGATTCACTTACCATCCTGCTCTCTCATTCTCAAGTGTTTATAGGGGGAATTCATTTCATTATAGCCCTACATGGACCTCTGTGGATATTTCATGTTGTCTATTTTGGGGCGAATGTATCAGGAATTGAGGGTTATCGCATTGCTTAATGTGTTATTTGGAGATATTTCTTTTGGGAAGAATTTGCATGCATCATAGTTAGGCTTGGAAAGGCCCTACTAATTCATCACTGATATACCAAGGTCAACGCTTGGTTGTACAAAGGTTTACCACTTGGTTGACTCCTCTTTTGAGTAATAAAGTCTATGTTTTCAGTATTATGTGTGGCCTGTGTAGGCTACTATATATTACAGCAAGACAGGAACCACGTCAAGTCATCTTCACACACAGATTATGGCTCAGATCTGCTGATCTATGTGATTTAAAAACATTTAGAAACAAGATATACTGTTGAATATCATGTGAACTTTCAAGTATAGTGAGTGCTAACATTTTAGCTTATAGGATGTTTCATGCATGAATTTAATCCTTTACTCAGGGGTTGTTCCTTGTGCCATGTTCTTACCATCTACACCAGACAGAAACCACCACACAGCCACTTGAAAAACCAAACCAATTAATTTAAATGTGTCAAATGAATAATTGTCTATTTGTCTTTTTTACGTTTTTTTTATTTGCACATGTGAGCAGTTTAAATGTAATTTGTTTTTGCGACACTCACCCTAGGTTACTTAGCATGTAACATCAGTTTTTCTCTCTTTTCCACAGATCGGGAGGACCAGTCCATTCTTTGCACGTGAGTTGGAAATTACATTTTGAACATTGTTTGTGTGATGCCAACATACAGCTTGTTGTATTTTTTGCTCCACATTTTTCCAAGTCGTCAGTTGATGAGGGAGGGGTGAGAGGGTTGGGAGGTTAGAGTAAAGGGATTTTGAAGAGGGAGGAGCAAGTCGTATGTAATATGTTTATTTATTTAAAGGAAAATGCTGCAGCTGTGGTTGTTTAAAACTAGCCCAAAAAAACGCAACCCGCGACCAATATATTTTCTACCGCCAAATTGATTTAAAAATAGCCCAATTTGGCTAGAAAACCGCGGACATGGCAACACTGGTGGGCGTATACGCAGTTACCTTGGGCCACTTCTGATTGGTGAGCTTGACTTTATAACAAGGAGGAATGCATGAATTTGAAAAACCATTGACACAAGGGTTAAAACCTGGTCCAGACAAGCAAAAAAATTACAGCCTTTGCAATTTGCTAATTGCGATTTGAAATTGATTAATCGTTCAGCCCTAATTCTTATGGGACCAACCTTGTGCACCACGCACTGGGCTCTGGTTAAAAGTAGTGCACTATGTAGGGAAATATGGTGGTCTTTTGCTCTCTTTGGTCCCTCTTTTGTCTCTTCCCATTTTTTATCTTTTCTGTTTTTGTCATCTCTCCTTCCCTGTCCATGTCTGTCCTCTCAAAGATACAGGAAGTGTGCCCTGTGTCCTGATTTGAGAGGCAGATTTGTTATTGTTTGTGCTCTATTTTGTTTGTTTACCCAGTACAGAGCAATTATTGAATCTTTCAGTGCCTTCCTGAGAGACAAATGGAATCTCTTGTGTTATTGTAACCACCATGTCTGACAAAAGACAGAATGGAACTTTACTTTGTCCACAAAAGTGGGCATCTGACCTTTTGTGACACAGTTGTTTAAGACAGTGAACAGTGTACCCGAACTAATTGCGTAGTTAGGGACAGGAGGTACAACCATAATATATGACAACGACTCTCAATCCTAGTTTAGATTACATAGTCAGTGAATACTCAGTGCCTTGTGGGCTACTGCAGTCAACCATTAAAGAAAATCTCTCCCTGAGCCATACCCTCTAAGAAAAAAACAATGCTTTCTTAAACCTAAAAGTGTTCTTCATTAGTTTCAATATGAGACCCATTTGAATAACTTTATTCTATGTGTTCATTTACTGTAAATGTATGACTGCAGGCAAACCCAGTTAGTCAGAGCACCTTTCCTGTACAGCCTCTAATGTACCCAGGAGCGGAAATGGGAGGGTCCAAAAACAGTATGATGGTCTGTACACTGAACTGACAGAAACCAGGATGCAGCATTCTCTGATCACATCTGACTCATTTCCTGACGTTTTTCCTGAACAATTTCCCTATGCTGCCTTAGTTGACTAAATGGGCTTTAATTTCCCAGTTTGTCAAAATACTGTAAATGTTTTAATAGTTTCTCCCATTACCCCTTTTCGACCAAAGCTTGCTCTGGTTCAGAACTGGTGCTGGTTCACAGTTGGTTCAACTTGCAAACCTTCTAAGGATCTGTTTGTTTTTCTACATACAAGAGAGCCCAGAGAACGACGTTGTTACATCACTCTGTATGTCGCCATGCAAGGGCTTATCCGTAAAAGTGCTGCACGTTGACATACATCACGCTTTTGGTTGTTCATCCAGCTATTGCTAGACCCCTTTTTTAATACTTTTTAAATATCAACAAATAGCATACATTTTGATGGATTTATTATAAGTGGGGCTCTGAAAGGGGAATTACAGTAGCCTACATTTCTCGGCCGCAAAATTAAGATGAAATAGCCTACTTCTCTATGCAAACAGTTGTTTGAATCAGTTATTGTTCTGGCCTATCATTTTATTTATATTTTCTGTATATTGTTGAGGCATTTAGCCTACAATTGTTTTCCTACACATACCTTGAATCTTCCAAATTTGATGACCCAAATCAGATCTTTACAAACCAATGGGTGGCGTTACACGTTTCGTCCAGTGATATATAATATGTTTATTAATAATATGTTTATTTTTTATAGCGCCTTTCAAGAACCCAAGCTCGCTTCACAGAACGTTCTAGACCAGCATAGAGTTTGTGCCGCTCTGGAACCAGTTTTCTTGGCCGAGAGCCGGTTCTTTGGCTGTTGAAAAGCAAATAACTAATTCAAAATAGGCACTGGCACCAAACCTTTTCAGTTCTTTCTTTGGTGGAAAAGGGGTACATTCAGAGATGCCACAAGTTAGTGTAATATCTTTTAGCTGGTCAATAGGGTCATACTGAGGAACTTCACAAAAGTTGTGAACTCAGCCCAAACCAGAAAAGTAATCTATTACACTAAATTGTGGCATCTCTGAGTATATGTGACCGCATTAGGCCCAACAGGGCACACTTGACCATCTGATATGCAATTATATTTCATTTCTGTGTTATGCGATATACACTATGAGCTACAAACATGATGGTGGTGCTATAACAAAAATATTGGTCTTCTGATATCATAATTTTAAAACACACCAGAAATCACCGGGCAAAATAAAAAAGTACGATTAATTGAAAATGTTACCTTGACTAAGATTAATTAACGATTATTTTGGGGAAAATATGGGTCATATCCTTCAAAATGTAGTAACAAATCGCATCAGTTATTTCCTTACATCTTCTTGAATCCTTTTCATAATGTGTAGAATTTGTAAAAGCTGCTTTATGGAGGCACTTGTTGCTGGCCGCTTTTCAGTCTCTCTTTTGTTTGAGCCAGGCACTGTTCATATTCGGTGATTGTGCTCCAAGTGTTGAATAAGATTGGTGTTATTATTTTTGGTCACTGAAACAGTTTTTCTTTGAAGCAACCATGGGCTTAGTGGCCAATGGTGGAACTGCACCCCCTGCGGTCCAAAAATATTTTTCCCCATAGACTTTCATGGTATATTTATTTATTTATACATATATTTATTTATTTATACAGGTAAGTTGACAGAGAACAAGTTCTCATTTGCAGCAACGACCTGTGTATGTCAATGTAAAATACAACCAGAATACAATATACAATAAAATAAGCAAATAATTAAAAGCAATTTAAAAAGCATAAAATCTAAAACTATCAACTATAGAAAAAACGGTCAGTAATAAAATAATCTCCAAGTAAACCAATTAAAAGCAATTTAAAAAGCAAAAACGTCTGTATTTCAGCTGAGAATTTCTTTTGGGGTACATAAACTTACCAGCCCGAACACTTAAAGGGTCCTTGTTTAAAATGTCAGGTTTCACTAGTAGCCGAATCCAGAGTTATTAAACTAGGCAGGCATCATGAAAACGCAGTGTTGCTACCGGTTGCTACGACAACACAAACAAGCTGTTGCTAGTGCACATGTCCATTGGGCCATTGCTACCAGTTGCTACGACAACACAAACAAACTGTTTCTAGTGCGCATGTCCGTTGGGCCGCACAACGCGGAAGATCCGGGTATTTTGGAGCTCCATGTTTGCATCATGGACTTTTGAGCAACTTTCATTGGAATGAACGGGGTTTCGTGCCGAAGGCGCCATGCAGTTCTCTTAATACAGTCATGGTATTAACAGGATAAAAAAAAGACAAGGGAAAAATTACGTCAGTTAAGGGTTCTGAATTTCGTTTACTTTTCTATTAATCATCAAGCCCTAATACAGTGTATCTTGAGATAAATCTCATGTTAGCATCTGTCAACAATATGGTTGGACGGACATCTCCAGAGGTATGGGAAATCTGATGTAATCCCCTTCCAGCTTAAAAGGACTAATTCTCTATTATATGGCATTGGGAGTGATCCAGCCCATCTCCATAACACTATTATGTCCCAAAGCCATACTGAATAACTAGTTCTGATCTCAGATCTCTGGATCATTGGAGGGGGTCTTAACTCTGGGCTAGACCAATACCTGGATAGACCCCAAATTGAATGTCTCTTACTTCCATGGTATGACCCAGGGGACAACATTGTAACATTTTTATTGAAGAACATTATATAGCACATGCCACAACATGTCATGACATTCGTAGTGAACATCTTTAAAGCTGTCTTTGTAGTTTTTGATCTTTATTGCTACGTTTTTAATGATAGTGTTGTATCATGTATGTATATAACAGGGTTTTGTAGACTGTGTGACCAATGTACCTCTCATAAATCATTAGTTTTACAAGGTTTATTTCACACAATTATAACACAGACAAAACATAAACTAATGGAGTCCTGTCAGTGAGTGGTAGCTTGACAATAACATGTTCTACAGCGACACACAGCAGCATTCCATTGCGTAGCGGTTTCTCAAAATATTTGTTACAACAGAATCAATTGGCCATGTGAAGCTCACCACATCCTTGATACAGGTCTTCACATAAAATTTTTAATGGGTCAACTTTTTCTCTTTACAAGAACTGTAGTTCTGTAAAAAGAAATCTCCACTACTTCTAGAAATGTATCAGACTTTTGAGAACTATTACAACTTTCAACAAACTGAGCATTTACATTCATCTGGCTAGAATTGAAGTTGGATGAGGTTTACTTACTAAGCTATTCGTACAATAATAAGGCAATTTCAATCAATCAAAGACACAATATTTGAAATTATATTGAGTAGAGTCTGAAAAACATCTGGCCGCTAATCTCCATCCAAGGATAAGTATGTTGACCAGGTATCCTCCAAGCATGATAACCACTCTGACCCTGGGCTTGAGGTGCTGGGTTAAAGATGTTATCTGTATTTGGAGCAATTCCCTCATTTAAATGTACATG
Organism: Umbra pygmaea; assembly: GCA_016801145.1. Lineage (NCBI taxonomy): Eukaryota > Metazoa > Chordata > Actinopteri > Esociformes > Umbridae > Umbra > Umbra pygmaea. The sequence goes on along the minus strand of JACXGM010028302.1, from coordinate 4,934 downwards.
TTTCAGATGTCTCTCAGAGTTATGTTTTTTTTTCTAGTGTTAGTCTATACCTCATATGAGGAATAACGCTGCGAGTGGTTTGTGAGTTCAGGCCAGTATGCACTGAGGGTTAGTGTAGTGTAATTTTCTGGCCTAATTTCAATGTTTGTTTGTTTTCACCTTGTATGACTTGATTTCCTAGACTATCACTGATAACATTCATTAATAATTTAGACCTTAATAGGAGTACAGTCAGTGTCCATTTGGGCTAGATGTACAGAATACACTGGAGTTTGAATGTTCCTGTAATCTCAGTGATGTTATAGTGAGTTGAGGTTCTATGGATGAGGCTGTGTGGATTATGGTTAGATTCCTGTGTCCTCCCGGTCAGACTCATGACAGGCACACCCTGGTGGATGAGACGCACACCTTTCCTTATATGGAGTTGTTGCAGTGAGCTTCTCTGTGTACTAGGATGGGGCCTCGGCCATTCACACAGCACAACTGCTTTTGGCGTCTCCAGCTCTGAGGGGCCAAAGGCCAATGAACCACCCTAGATTGTTCTTCCTGTAGTCTCCTAACTGACATCAGGGCTGAGCTCGCTGATCTCATTGAATGACCAATTTGTGAGAATCATTAGAATTAGGCTGCGTGTTTAAATGAAGCATGTCAGAAAGCACTGCATTACAAAGTGATTTATACATGTCAAGGTTGTATGCATTGACATTTATGAACACAAATAGCAGCTCCTTCTTCACAAAGCAAAGCTACACATGACCTGACATGACCCCCCCCACACACACACACACACACACACACAGACACAATATTAGCTCTTCTGCTTGCAATAAACACAGGCTGTTCAGGCATGACACAAGTAGCTTGTATTTGAGGAACTTACTGTTGTAGTCTTAAGTTTGCACACCCTGGCAGAAATTGTCAAATTTTGGCATTGGTTTTGACAATATGACTGTTCATGCAAAAAAATCGAACTGTTATGTAAGGATAGTGCTCATATGAAGCCATTAATAATCACATAGTTATTTGGCACCTTTGTAAACCATACTGATAACAGAAATCACCCAAATGGCCCTGATCAAACGTTAACAAAAGTTAACTTACATTTACTGCACCAATGACACAAAAAAGCCCAGTTACAATATGCCGACAACACCCTGACATGCTTCACAGCTTCTGGCACAATGTAATTTGGAGTGATGACACCAAAATAGAGCTTTATAGTCACATTGAGCGGTCAACAAGGCCTATAGTGAAAATAATACAATCCCTTGTGAAGCATGGTGGTGTCTCATTTATGTTTTGGGGGTGTGTGATCTCTAAAGGCACGGGAACCTTGTAAAAATTGATGGCAAGATGAATGCAGCAGGTTATCGAACAATTCTGGCAGACAATTTGCCTTCTTCTGTACGAAAGCTGCGCATGGGATGCTCTTAGACATTTTAGCACGACAAAGAACGAGGCCAAGTTGACCCTCCAATGGTTACAGCAGAAAATGTTGAAGGTTATGGAGTGTCCATCACAGTCTCCTGACCTTAATATCATCAAGCCACTCTGGGGAGATCTCAAACCTGTGGTTCATGCAAGATGACCAAAGACTTTGCATGACCTGGAGGCATTTTGCCAAGATGAATGGGCAGCTATACCACCTGCAAGAATTTGAGACCTCATAGATATCTATCACAAATGACTGCATAGTGTCATTGCTGCTAAAGGGGGCAATACACCGTATTGAGGACTGAAGGTATGCAGACTTCTGAAAAGGGGTCATTTCATTATTTACTTTGTTGCCATGTTTTGTTTTATGATTGTGCCATTCTGTTATGACCTACAGTTGATTATGACTACTGAGAAAACGGTTGTTTTCAATGTTTTGTCTGTTCACTCATCTTTTCTTTAAAAATGGTACATCTATTACCAATTTTCCAGGGGTAATCAAACTTTTGAGCACAACTGTACATGCAGACAAACACTTATACACACGATCACACACAAGTGGTTGGGTGACCTTAGGTTACATGGGATAGCAACAAAACCATTTTGCTTGTGAGTTGATGTTATTTTCCTCTCACATGATTTCTTTTAATTAATGTGAATTATTGGACTGTGAACAACTTGTCAGTGCTGTTTTACTTCTATTTCTCTTCTCTCTCCTTTCTTCCCTCCTCTTGTTACACTGTGTCTTTGTTAACCCATTAGGAACATTCGACCATAAGTCAGTTTTTAGTATAGTATTTACAAACATTTCCAGATGGTTGCAATCAAAATTATTCAACCTCTATTGCAAATGAGGTTGTCAAAGTTTACACACTTTCAGCTGTTTGCGATGAAAAAATAATGAAAAAATCAAAACAAAAGCAATTGAAATAGCTCATCAAGTGGTTTCCAAAATCCAACTGACAATGTAACTCATAATGACTTCTCCAGTCTCAAAATGGTTCAACCCTTGTATAGAATCCCTCACAACAGCACAAATATGCAAAACAGGTGTTGTCTCAAGCACATCTGATACAGCTATTCAAGGGCTTCATTAGTTGCATCAGGTGAGCTTAAACTGGAACACATGAAATACGTTTACTGGCTAGGGGTTTGTTGAGTATCACGTTGGACTGCGTGTGAGAAGAATGGTCCAAAAAGTTAAGTGATCATCGGTCTTCACAAACAAGGAACAGGATGCAAAAAGATATTGAAGGCACTGAATATGCCCAGAGACACGGAGGAATTGTTTGCAAATTTAAAGGGAACGGTGGTTACAATACCTGGACAGGGCAGAAAAAAGAATTTATCAATGGCTGCAACCAGATTTCTGAGATGGTAGGTAATGAAAAACCCTAGAGGAAGAAGAATAAACTTTTAGAGGAAGAAGAATGAAGCATACGCTGAAAAGAATACCCTGCCCACAGTCAAGCATGGTGGCGGCTCGGTGATGCTCTGGGGCTGCTTTGCATCCTCTGGCACAGGAAACCTGCAGTGTATGCAAGGCAAGACGGATTCATTGAAGAGGCTGGTGTCTGGCTATGCATCTTGTTTGCAGCAGATCAAAACAGCAAAAGGGTGCTCTGCTAAGTATGAAAGATGCTTGCCTTGAAGGGGTTGAATAATTTTGAGACTGGAGAAGTCATTATCAGTTGCATTTGCAGTTAAATTTGGGGAAACTACTTGAAGCATTCCTTTTGTTGAGCTATTTCAAATGCTTTTATTTGATATGTTCATTGCAAACAGATGAAAGTCTGTACATTTTGACAATAAACCTTATTTGCAATGGGGGTTGATTTATTTTGATTCAACTGTAAATGTTTTTGTAATATACAATGCCTTGCCTGCCAATGCATCCGAGAAGAACCGAGAGTACATTTTGGGCGCTTCTGTATCAGTCTCCACTTGATATACCACAAGGTCAAGAATTCAAAGCAAACTTAGTGCCTGATTGAACAATAATCTGCAACAGATATGTTTTGAAATTAAGTTGTAATTATCACACAATATGCACAAACACAAAAGATATATGCTAGCTAGCCAGCTAGCTAGTTAGCGCTCCATCAACCTTCTGACAAATACGTCCAGAAAGCCAGTGCCCTAGTTAGATATTCACTGTATACTTCACCGATACAATTTCTCAGTAAATCATCCAAAGCCGATCGACAGCTATAACCTAGCCAGCTTCAATTCATACAGACTGAGCAATATTCTGTCAACTTTCATTTTTAATTTTACATCACATTCATCCAAGTATATACACAAACAATACTCACTAGATCAGTGGTCCTCAAACCCTTCCATCGAGGGCCTAGTGTATGCTGGTTTTTGGTCTTTCCCTTCAATTAGAGCATTATTAGGACGTAGACTGCCAGGTGAGGGGAGATCCTAATCAATTAGTGAGCTACTCCATCAGGCTTGTACAAGGTAAAAGCAAAAACCTGCATACACTAGGCCCTCCATGGAAGGGTTTGAGGACCACTGCACTAGATCATGCTAACCAGCTTCTTACCACTGCTAGTGCTAGACCCCCTGGGCCCATCTGGTATTTCCAGTTAATTTTTTGGGATACTGGAAGTTTCCATACACATTGGTAAATGCCCTGTCCCACTCTTTACAACAAACATGTTCTGTCTCTGTCGCCATTGCTGGCAGTTTCCATATATACCACCAGTGTGAGTTCACCCTGCAGTTGAGTTTTACCCAGCTCCTGCAGTTGCCATATTTCTTCCTCGCTGTATTCTGGCTTAAAAATGTAGCTATGGTTTTATATTACCATTCAATAACACCTGATCAAAGTTGAAGTCATCCACCTCTTCTGGTATTTCATCACATTGTAGAAAGAAAATCCCCCTCTAACCTTTATTATTCAGCTATGTATTGTGACAAGATGGCCGATGGGGTGCTGACGTATTTTTACTACCCCAAAATTCTGTGTAATTATTTATTGGAATCAAACAAAAAACAGTTTCAAACTTACAGTCTGTTTTACCCATAGACTGTATATATATACTGGACGTAGCATGTGAGATGTCACCCATTGGTTGGTGGAGATCTGATTTGAGTCATTGAATTTGCCGTTACAGGCGCAGACATCTTGATTGCGGATGTGACGATTTTAGACAAGAGGGAGGAGTAATCTAGCTAGCTAACTGATATAAATTGGAATGCTAACGTTGGCTAACGGAAAAAAACGGGTGAAGTGAGTCTTATTCTCTTGTAAATATAATGTCAATGTGGTTAACTCTTGTATTCATTTAATGCTATGTACATATATTGTCAATGTGGTTAACTCTTCTTTTCTTGTAAGGCTATGTACATATATTGTCAATGTGGTTAACTCTTCTTTTCTTGTAAGGCTATGTACATATAATGTCAATGTGGTTAACTCTTCTGTTCATTTAATGCTATGTACATATAATGTCAATGTGGTTAACTCTTCTTTTCTTGTAAGGCTATGT
>JACXGM010028301.1:0-14113 GCA_016801145.1 Umbra pygmaea | reverse complement strand
TTTTCATGTTAATTTGAATATTTTATGATAATTTATGTTTATTAACATTTTACTGAGGTCATACCATTTGACATGTATTCTAATCATACCTGACCATGACCTAAAAATGTTTTATTTTGACAAATTTTAGAGAGAGTTACTAACCTTGCCTTGTGGCAGTTGGGATGTTCAGGGGTCATTCTGTTTGACATCACATCCTTTCACATGATCTTCTGGCTCAAAAGTTTCAAAATGGCTCCAAAAATGGTGGTTACACCAGTAGACATACCGGACGTTTGACTTGGCAGACATGATTCCCCATGTTAATGGAAATATTCAGAAATGCCATGTTTCTCTATTATTATTTGGTATTAAAAAATACTTGTTTAAGATTATGCCAATATATTTCAGAGGGTGTTTAGAACACCATTACACATTTTTTCAACAACTTATATTCTTGGTGCACCATTTTTATGGTTACACCATTTAGACAATTTTGGCCTTATTCTCTCAATATCATCTCAAAACTTAATAAAATCAGGGATTTCAAGACAGGGGCCCAAAGAAATAGATATTTTAAAGTAAATTATAGTGTTATTGTGAAATTTTCTCATTTTTAAAGTTATTCAAACCTCAGAGACAGAAAAAAATGAGCGGCACGTCTTTCACCCAGGGTCTTACAGCTACTGCGAAATTGCCAGCTGCTGCTTTCCCATTATGGAGTCAATAGCATCGTACCTTACAAAACACTTTCTGTCATTTGCGCTCTTCCAGTTGTGAGCCTTTGCTCTGTATTGTTGCTTGATTGTACAAGCAGATTTGAGACAAAATAAAGACAATATTTTTAATACCAAGACAAGGAAACAAAAAGGCATAATCATGCAATGCGAAAACAACAAATTACAAAAGTTTTGCGTGAACCAGGGGCGTCATGCCCATTGAAACTAAGGGGGCACGTGCCCCCTCATATTTTGAGCCAAGTGGACTTTCCTTTAAATATCTGTATTTATGGGCACATATTTCTGTATGTTGTGCACACTAGAGATGCGTGGATGGGCTATTATTTTATCAGCAACCACATCACAAATCTCGTCATCTGTCCGCCATCCATCCGCACCAAAGTTTTTGACCAATTTTCAAAACCGCACCCGCCCGTAATCTGCTGATTGGGCGATTCAAGGCGCTGCTGACGCGAGCCGCGAGGCTAGAAAGCTCTTGACTCAGAATATCAGCAGTGATATTCAAACTCCGTTTCCGATCGGCGCACAGGGACACAAATAAATAAATAGCCTAAATAAAACAGCAAACCTGACCTAACCTGAGACTCTGCTAATGTACAATATTATCATTGTAATAAAAATGCAATTTGGCACATAATTTATACATGCTGCTATTTAGCCTCCTACTAATAAATGCCTTTTGCACATAATTTTTTTGCAAAAAGAAAAAAGCTCGAATAAAATAAGTAATTCACATAGGCTAATTAACTCTACGCACTCGCACTTTCATGTCAGGGTGACGACTAGGCAGGACAAGCCTGTTCTGAAGATTCCCGTTAATTATGAATGCATGGAGCGAGTGCATCTTTTTCCAGTAGACAGTGGAATTAATTTTATACAAGCAGGCCTAACAATCATACAATAAACAAACTATGTATCCTCAATGATGAAGAAACGCCGGCTCTATCCACTGCGAAATTCCACCGCACAACAGTGAAACTTGCATGTTCACATTTTTAATTGTCCATAACCACCCCAAAACTTGCATGCTTTCCTTGCACATGTAATCAATGAGCAAAGTGTTCTGACTATTTTTCTTACCTGCTTTTTGGCTGTGGGTGTTACTGAGCTTGTAGAAGTTTAGCTTTGCAATTTTGCGTTCTTGATAGAACGAATCACGACAACATGGGAGAATAATCATTGGTCAACTTGCACTGTATGTTGGCCTATTCTACTTTCTTATTGCACACTGGAGAGGAAAACATGCTGGTAGGCTACTTGATTTAGACTTTTTGTTACCTTTAGTGAACTTGACTATTTCAAAGTGTGCTAGATTTTTTTCGGATGTAGGTAACAATTTTTAACAATGTATATATTTTCATATTTAATTAAAATATTATTTTTCATCATGCCATCTGCTCGATCTGCTGTTGACATAACCACCAACCACGCATCTCTAGTGCACACTGTGCCCCCTTAAAAAAAATAGGTGCATGATGCCCCTGAGCAGAACATCCGTCCTGTTCACTTTACATCACGTGCAAAACTTCAAACCCTACAGTACTAAAGTCCCAGCGAGAAAAGTCCTAGGTAGCTGGTCGAAGATGGTCTAGTCGGGCCAGTCACACTGGCCGACTAGCACAAAGTCATTTTCAATGGGAACTCAAAACACTGGTGTTTCTATGTTTTCAAAACGTAGTTGTACAAGTCTGATATAATTTTTTATAGCATATCATTTTATTAATGCAGTTACCTTTTCAATATTTGAAGACAACCCTCTTATCTCTCTCCTTTCCAGTCTACACGATGTTTGCTCTATTTGAGTACCTGGTGGTCCTCTCCAACATGGCCTTCCATGCGACAGCATTCTTGGATTTTGGAAACAAGGAATTCATGGTAGCCACACCCACAGAGGATAAACGCTACTAAGAATGGAGAGACAGGTTGGGAGTATGCACTCCTAATCATCACTACCCTCATCATCTGGAGAGTGAAATATGAAACATTGATCCAGGGGTCTAAATGCTTGAAGAAACGTTTGGTAACATTTCATTTTATGAGGTACTCATTACAGTATGTACATTTACATATGCAAATACACTGTAAAAACATCTGTAACTAAATGTAACCACAGATTATTGCAGTGTATGATACGTGTAACAATAAAAGCTTGTTACTATGCTTGTTACAATTATTGTAACTGATTATAACAAAATATTGTAATACATGTGTAAAAAAGACTTGTTACCATGCTTGTTACAAATACAGATAAACAATTACTCTGCTTGGTTAGTTTATTTTCATTTTTAATTTAGATGAATTAAAGGACAATTCCAGTGCAAAATTAACCTGGGGGTCTATAACGCATGGGTACCGAGTCAACCATGTCTGGGATGTCTTCATGCTAATCGAATGTGCCCAGTTTTAGTGCAAACTGCTAATTACCTAATAACGCTAGTTGTGAGGGAATTGATGAAGTAAAAAGAAATCGCTATTTTATGCCACTAACAAGGCTCAAAATAGCACCTCACTTCCACGGTAGCATACTGAGTGTCCCTACATGCAAACCGAAGCATTGAGAACTTTGTAAGTGTACAGAGAGTGTATTAAAAAGGTAGTAACGTTCACGCATACAGGCAGGTGCCATCTTGGAAAAACAGACTTGAACAGTTGAACCATGAATGCCTTGCTAAATGAGCTAAACTGTGAGCAAATTCTGTTTGATTTTAATTTGCATCGCCAGCTGTAAGTCTTGCTCATTCACACCTGCATTTATGACCGAAAAACCTTTTGCCATCGGAGATTGCAAGTCACAGTTCAGCTCACGTAGCAAGGCGTTTGTGGTTCAACTGGTCAAGTCTGTTTTTCCAAGATGGCGCCTGCCTGTATACGTGAACTTGGCATGTTTAAAATTATTTTTGTTATACTTTATATAATCTAGTTTTGAGAATTTTTTGAAAAATGTGTTCAGATGTTAGTGCTAAGGGAGCATGATTTAAATTTAATATATTACTTTTAAAATTAATTTTATTTCATGTCTCTATGTGCTACAGAGGCTTAGATATTAAGGTTTTGGTAGACATTGACAATTCTTAGTATTTTTTTCAGAAAACCCTCAGGAGATAAGGATATTCATCCTAGAACAACATAGGTTTTAATAGGCGTTTTTAGCAGGTGTTTTAGGAGTAAATGGGTTAATCTATTACACATAGTATGTGAAAAAAATCACCTAGGTAAAATATACTTAATAGGAGTTACACAGAATTTAGCTAGTTAAAATGAAGTGTAACTGGAGGGGTAATTACTTGTAGACAGAGCCATTAAGAGAGAGAGTTGCGTCAATGGAGGGTAAGAAATGGTATGATCACGTGGTTCATGGGTCTCTCAAAAGTTCTAAGCGGGTGGTTTTAATACATTAAAGTCTATGAGAGCAGCTGTGACAACAGCGATTATTGGTATTATGTGTAACATGAAAGCTGTTTTAAATTGCTATAAATCAATAATTTAGATTGTCTGTAATATTTACAACATAGCATTGCAACATATTATGGTAAAATTTACATGAAATTAGAAGGTTAGTGTGACTAATGGCGGGTTGCTACATATGAGTCATATTGATGCTGCATTAGCTAGCTATTGTGGTAGTATTTTTATAAGAATGAATGATTTTCATAAGAAAGGCATTGTATTTGTATGTATCAATATGTTTGATCACACACACAGAGACAACCAGTATGGTAGACAGTATAATTATAATTTTACTATAAGAACATCTTGTAATGGAATAGTATCAGAAATGCATCAAGCTGTAATGAAATGTTTTCATAGTACCGTCACATGTATTAAATGGTAGGGGCCTAAAATTTTATTAGGTCCTGGAACTGTGCCACTATTGCCTATAAAAGTCAACCCATATTATTAACATATGGGAGTGACCAGCTTTTATCAAAGAATTAGTTATATTGGGAAGTTTGGGAGGCCTTCCAAGGGGTTGGCATAAAGTGAAGTCATGTGTAATATAAAACTGAGTGTAACCCTTCGATTTCAAGTCTGCTTGACCCCGGGGAGTGGACTCGGCTTTACTGAACTGTCATTATGCTGATTTGTCATTAAAGTATATTTGGATTCCCAAAACCTCTTGTACAGTTTCTCTGTTTTGCAGGACAGGAGGAAAATGTTGGGCTTCTCCCGCCATGACAATATTCACTGTATCATACCTTGAAACATCACTGTTATCTTGTTGTTACACCCCCCAGCCTCAGTGTTTGTGTTTTCCCCTGTGCTTTGGTCTGTGTAGTATTGCTATGTTCTGTTCTGTGTGTTTGTTCCTTTCTGTATGTCTGTTTCCCGAAGGTGGTGCCACTCATCAGCCCAATCATCATTTATCAGTGTCTCCTCCCCTTCATTATCCGGTATACCTGTTTCTCATCTGCAATATTCCCACCATGCATTTCTCCCTCACTACAAGAGACTTCCATTTTGTGTTCATGTTAGCTTAGGTTGGCTGTGTGACAGCTTTTGGGTATAAGCCTACAAAGGCTGATTGGAATGCCTTTGCTGGTTTTGTGTTTGATTGTGAGAGAGCTTGGTGTATGATTGTCAGCATTGTAAATTGTAATCAGTATTAGAACCATTGTCTATCTATTGTATATTAACAGGTGTTTCTCTTGTCTTTTCTTTTCCCAGGGGAGAGGGGAAACACTTGGGGAGTGTTAGGACAGACGCCCTGGGCTTACACCACCCATAGGGTAACTCCCCTGTTATATACACTAGGCAAGACCTGGAAAGACCATTCCTGTACTTTTAGAAGGGCGCCTGGGTCGTGTGCCAGTACAGGTTTAGGTTCTTGTGTTGTGTGTTAGGTTAGAATAGGCAAGGGGTGCAACCTTATATATTCTTTATTTTCTTTCATCCTGTCCAGCCCCTTTTCCCATTATTATTTTTATTATTATTATTATTATTATAACACACATCTATATACACTCACCTAAAGGATTATTAGGAACACCCGGTCAATTTCTTATTAATGCAGTTATCTACTCAACTAATCACATGCATTTAGGGGTGTGGTCCTGGACAAGACAATCTCCTGAACTTCAAACGGAATGTCAGAATGGGAAAGAAAGGTGATTTAGGCAATTTTGAGCGTGGCATGGTTGTTGGTGCCAGACGGGCCAGTCTGAGTATTTCACAATCTACTAAATTACTGAGATTTTCACGCACAACCATTACTAGGGTTTACAAAGAATGGTGTGAACAGGGAAAAACATCCAATATGCAACAGTCCTGTTGGCGAAAATGCCTTGTTGATGCTAGAGGTCAGAGGAGAATGGGCCGACTGCTTCAAGCTGATAGAAGGGCAACTTTGACTGAAAGTAATTACTCGTTACAACCGAGGTATGCAGCAAAGCATTTGTGGAGCCACAAGATGCATAACCTTGAGTGGGATGGGCTACAACAGCAGAAGACCCCACCGGGTACCACTCATCTCCACTACAAATAGGAAAAAGAGGCTACAATTTGCAAGAGCTCACTAAAATTGGACAGTTGAACACTGGAAAAATGTTGCCTGGTCTGATGAGTCTCGATTTCTGTTGAGACATTCAGATGGTAGAGTCAGAATTTGGCATAAACAGAATGAGAACATGGATCCATCATGCCTTGTTACCACTGTGTAGGCTGGTGGTGGTGGTGTTATGGTTTGGGGGATGTTTTCTTGGCACACTTTAGACCCCTTAGTGCCTAAGGTGGAATGGGAGATTCGTGCCCTGGATGTGCATCCCACAAATCTCCATCAACTGCAAGATGCTATCCTATCAATATGGGCCAACATTTCTAAAGAATGCTTTCAGCACCTTGTTGAATCAATGCCACGTAGAATCAAGGCAGTTCTGAAGGCGAAAGGGGGTAATAATCCTTTAGGTGAGTGTATATATATATATATATATATATTACTTCATAAAACTGTGGGTACAATAAAACTCCTTTGTGAAACGGTACTTGCTGTCTCTGTGTCCTTGATCGCACTACGACCCCACGCCTCTGTTGCTGACCTCGGGGTGTCCTGTGCGGTGTGGTTGACATCCCACTCCCCTTTCTGGGAGCTGAACGTAACATTGTTTACTTTTTTTACTTTCAGATAACGTCAACAACGGTAAATATTGATCCATTCAGATTCTCTTCAAGTGCTTTGAATCAAATGATTGACTGCTATTGAGGTCAATCAAGTGTACAGCAAACATGATGATCAGTGTACTGTCATTTATTATAAAAGAAGTTAATGGACAGCAATGCAAATGTAATCAATTTATGTTCAGTAATTGGCTGTTCTTCATTAAGTATACCTTTATTGTACTATTGCACACAGAGGCTTATCCTTCAATACATTAAATATACAATAAAATGACTATAAAAAACAAGTGCATAAATTTCAGGTGCATCAATGCACAGTAAAAGAGTACATAGTGAAATTATTGTAAAGTACTCAGTGTAAAATCATCATATATTAAACTTCATGCGATTTGAAATGCAGATGCATTTTTAACACTTAACACAGTCTAAGTGAAACTATTAACAGGACCAGAGTATATTTGTTTCTTTTACTTTTTATTTTTATTATTATCAAAATAATGATAAAGATTTGTGTCTGTATTATTTGGCAGCATTAATGCTGCGTTCGTTTATTCACAAAGATCCGACTCGGAACTCGGATATGATGTCACTTCCACACTTCAAGTGTCTATTATTTTTTTGCACGTCCGAGTCGGAGAAAAACATAGATCCCACCCGGAAAGCTGTTGTTGGCCAAGTACCAGGTGCTCCAAAAGCACTATATTACATTTTTTCATTATGGTTATGACTATTACCCCACCATATCAAAACGCAGCCATTTGAACTTCTAAAATGTTCACTTTATTTCATGTTTTAGTTTCTTATGTTACAACTCTAGCCACGTTTAGCAACACCGGTTTGAAACAAGTCTTTTTTTCAATATTTCACTCACAACAAGACCAAATCCTATACCAACAGGCAGTGATACAGGCGCAGTAACATATTGCAGTAATACGAGTGATTGAAAGTGTCATTTAAATAACCAAAGCAGCCCAAAAATGATGAAAACAATTCATGTTTACAAGTCACTGGGCGCAGCCATCTTGTATTCCTGCTCGGAATTCCTGCTCGGTCACCTCTGAGTTCTCCGAGTGGGCAAGTCGGATGTCCGAGGAAAAGGGGGCGTGTGGTGCGCATTGCTAGGCAGCGTTCCGAGCTCCGACTCGGAGCGATAAACGAATGCAGCATAAGTATTTTTTGTTTTTACGCATGGACATTCAGTTATTCCTGTAAATAAATAGGCAATGGTCTTATTAAAACTTTAACATTTTAATACAGCACTTATTGGACATATGCTCATGTTTTTCTTGTAGCCAGCTTCTTGTACAATGGTTGGATGTGCGGCATGGGGGTGTACCGCCCGCTCAGAGAAGGGGGTCAGGATGTTTGGCTTCTCTGCAGAAAGTGAGAGAAGGACAAAATGGTTAATCAAAGTGAGCAGGAGTAATTGGACTACCACAGGAGACGCCAACAACAAGAAATTATGCTCGGTAGTTATGTGAGGATATTGTATTCAGTAGCATTTATAAAATACCCTTCTTCATGTAAAACATCAAATATGTTGCAATTAACAACTACAATAATCTGATATTATATGGTATGTCCTTTGGTTATTGTTATCATTACTATTACATCCAATTTCTACAATGTCTACAATAAAGTCATACTACACATGCCTAAAATATATTTATAACTCGACCTAAATGTAACAATAAAGTAATTCTTGTTTTAAAGTAATTGGCTTTGACAGTACTGTACTGTATCATTTTATAAAAAGTTAATAAAACAATGCTTCTCTACGGCGACCTGGGTAGTAGCTCAGTTTGTTTGGAACTTTTGAGGGTCTCCATGATCCGCCATTGCTGTATAAAAACTGATTGATTAAGGGTAGACCGAGTTGATGCAACTCTCTCGCTCAATGGCTCTGCTTGTAGCTAATGTACACTTACAGTGGAAAGAGAACAAGTATTTGATACACTGCCGATTTTGCAGGTTTTCCTATTTACAAAGCATGTAGAGATCTGTCATTTTTATCATAGGTACACTACAACTGTGAGAGACGGAATCTAAAACAAAAATCCAGAAAATCACATTGTATGATTTTTAAATAATTAATTAGCATTTTATTGCATGACATAAGTATTTGGAACATCAGAAAAGCAGAACTCAATATTTGGTACAGAAACCTTTGTTTGCAATTACAGTAATCATACATTTGACCAAGTTTGCCCACACTGCAGCAGAGATTTTGCCCCACTCCTGCATACAGACCTTCTCCAGACCCTTCAGGTTTCGGGGCTGTTACTGGGCAATACGGACTTTCAGCTCCCCCCAAAGATTTTCTATTTGGTTCATCTCTGGAGACTGGCTAGGCCACTCCAGGACCTTGAGATGCTTCTTATGGAGCCACTCCTTAGTTGCCCTGGCTGTGTGTTTTGGGTCGTTGTCATACTGGAAGACCCAGCCACGACCCATCTTCAAAGCTTTTACTGAGGGAAGGTAATTGTTGGCCAAGATCTTGCGATACATGGCCCCATCCATCCTCCCCTCAATACACTGCAGTCGTACTGTCCCTTTTGCAGAAAAGCATCCCCGAAGAATTCTACCTCCATGCTTCACGGTTGGTGTTCTTAAGGTTGTACTCATCCTTCTTCTTCCTCCGAACACGGTGAGTGGAGTTTAGACCATAAAGCTCTACTTTTGTCTCATAAGACCACATGACCTTCTCCCATTCCTCCTCTGGATCATCCAGATGGTCATTGGCAAACTTTAGACGGGCCTGGACATGCGCTGGCTTGAGCAGGGGGACCTTGCGTGCGCTTCAGGATTTAAATTCATGACAGCATAGTGTGTTACTAATGATTTTCATTGAGACTGTGGTCCCAGCTCTCTTCAGGTCATTGACCAGGTCCTGCCGTGTAGTTCTGGGGTGATCATACAATGTGATATTCTGGATTTTTGTTATAGATTCCGTCTCTCACAGTTGAAGTGTACTTATGATGAAAATTACAGACCTCTACATGCTTTGTAAGTAGGAAAACCTGTAAAATCGGCAGTGTATCAAATAGTTATTCTCCCCACTGTAAGTGTACATTAGCTACAAGCAGAGCCATTGTATACAGTCAGATAGCATTTATTTACCACTTACCACTTATATAAAAATGTCAGGATCATTCCCTTTCTTCCTGTACCTTATATTGATATTACTAATACTGCAACAACATAATTGAGAAGATCAAAAGAATCTTAGGGCGATCTATATTACATTTAGAAATTGGCAAATTATACCTGAGTGATACATCTCTTGCCATTGCTTCACTCCGGTGCTCTAATTCGGCAGTCTACTGAACCAATGGTCTAAGCAAACACTAATCACTTCAGCACACCTGCACACCCTCAGCTCATTAACACTACTATTCATGGGTTTCAGTCATTTGACTTTTTTGTTGTGGCCACCATCTTTAGGACAGTGACACAGCCTCTCCTCAGGTCTCTTAAGTGAGAATGAATGATGTCGCACTCGAAAGAAGCACACATTACCACCGACGAAAAGTAAAGGTATTTAAAGAAAATAGATACTTTAGGTTTCGATCCTTAGTGTTAAGTAAACTGCTGACTCCACTAAAGTGTACCAAAAAACTGCCAAATTTGACCTTTGCTGACATCTACATATTCCTTGTGAAAACTCCCTTTCTATACACTGGGGAAGCCCTCAAGGCATTTTAAATCACTGAAACCTATTCCTACTTCACCTCAGGATGTGTTATTGATCCCAAAATGTATCATATGGAGATGAAGAAAATGTTCTTGATCACAGGAAGGTTAAGTGGAAGTCTGTTAAAGGGCATAGACAGTCATCTGCTGCCAAATCATGATACTTCCTGCACGAAAACGAACGCATCCGCAATACGCATCCCCTTTTGCTTTTTCTGCTAGTGGACTACCTTAAAGCTGTCTGTGAGCGATCTGTAACAACATGGTTTTAGACAAACAGTTTTATACAAAATGTTTGCTTGGCTAAAACAGGTTTGCGCTCTCGAGATGAACCCTTCTGCGGTACCTGGTTGTCAGTATGAAAGTAATAACGCTAATCTCTGTCGTTTTATAGGTGCGTGGTGGGTGGCTGCTCCTGCTACTGCAGCATTTACCATTTCTTCAAGAACGAGTGTCTGGACACAGTCTACCACTGCCCTGTCTGCAACGCTTCGCTGGTTGTAATGAGGAGGTGAAGTGCAGCAGCCATACGAACCCTGACCAGTGAATGCTTACTATGCTCCTATTCAATTTTGTTTTTTGTTGTTGTTGAACGTGTAGGAATAAAAAGAGACCAGACTCTGGGAAACTGGTTCCTTGTCATTTATTAGCATAGATAACACAGGTAACACGGGTCAATTCACAACACACACATCTCTACATCGCTTTGACAATTGAGAAACACAGAGGGTAGTCACACAATCACACAGGGGCCTATAATGTTATGTGTAGGATTTTCCCTTGTGTTGTTCAGTGTATTATTCAGTCCAAAGAACTAAGATCTATGCTTCCACTGTTTCAAGTTCCTTGCATGATGCCGGATTGTGAATTTTCTGCTCATGTAGTCATGTGCTGAGGAGTGTGTGACAATTGCATTTGGGGGGTCTCTGTGATCATCCACGGGGATCCTTTCCCACTTCACCTTGAGGACGGTTGAAGTCAGCACCATGGTCACCACGTACATGATGTAGATTATGATGTTGAACACGGCGATAGCGCACTCCATGTTATGCATCCTCTGCGCGTTGGTGATCAGAGGTTGGTTCATCATGACGAGGCACACCAGCATGGTACTAGTGCTCTTGCTGAACTTCAAGTCCCCGTAGGGGCCCTCGGAGTGGTCCATGGCCAGGCATCTGAGCGTGATTACGGCTATCCACACGTGGATGTACGCGTACTCGTAATCGGGTCTGCCCTTGGCTGAGGGTGACTCTGTTGGATCTGTGTCCTGCCTGTCCCGGGTCCGCGTGCCGTGCTTGTTGTCGATGAAGTACAGAATGTTTGTTGGGGATGTTTAGAAACCCCACGATGAGAGAGGAAATGAAAGCAATGGCCGCGCCCAGCTTGCCCTTGAAACGGCCATGCTCAGGATGGCACCGCTAGGGATAGCTGACATTCTGGTGGTAAACAGATCCTTCCCCATGGATATCAGAGACTCCAGGCCTCCCAGGCTCATTTTCCTCCAATTCATGTGTCGTAAGGGATCTCTGGATCCCCGGGTCCCCTTTTTGTTTTCGTCCTTACTTACTCAATTTGCAACACTATGAGTAACCTAACGTTCCTACTCCATTCTGTTACTCTCAAAGGGTTTCTGTTATCACCACCCGAGCCGTTCAATCCCTAGACGAAGCTCCACGACACCGTGATCGAGTTCCAAGGCTCAGCGAGTGCGCTATGTGCCAAGTCTATGGCCGACCACCATTGGTACAAGGTTCAGGGTATCACAAAGACCATAGACTCTATCATGGTTTGTAGGAAGCACTCGTCCGGTCACAACATGATAAGCATGGATCTGTTCACGAGGGTCGTCAAGGACCTAAACGCGAACCCCGAGAGCTCACTCAAGTGGGTGCCTGAGTACCTGAGAAACCTGAATGTGCCCGAGTCCAAGGTTTTGACGTTTAAGGAAGCGCTGCTACAACTGTTGAGGTCCAGAGCCCTGACTCCGGAAAGTTGCAGATGCCTGTGGGACAGGAGCCGTTTGTCCACCAGTATATGAGTTGCGGTAGATGCACAGTGCAAGGCCGTGTTCAACGGAAAGAAGACAGTGCTTGATGTTGGCCCCGTGTCTCGCCTCATTCTCACGCAGCTCAAGGCTCTGCAATTGACTCCCATCTGTGCAGGCATCAAGGTTGCCGGTGTACCCATGCCCGATATGTCCAGAGAACCCGGAGCCTACACGTACCACAATGGCTGTACGCGAGGCTGCAAGTCTATTGCGACACGTGGGGCTTCTACGCCGAGGTGGACCTGGTGGCCCACGACACCGTAAACGACACCGTAGCGCTGCTGGAATTCAAGACCAGGAACAATGACATTCTGGACCAGACCACCTTGTGGCGATACAACACACAGCTGTGGCTGACATGGGTGATGTTCTCGCTCACGTACCTGAGCATGGCGGAGCGGACCGCAGCGTACTTGATGATAATCAGGCCGGGGATAAACCAGGTTACCATACCAAGCTGTTTGAGGCCCACGATTTCTAGGAGTGTACGTAACAAGTTGCCATGGCTGACCTGTTTCTGCCCACAGGTGCATAACTGGTTGACTCCTATGTGTGTGTGAACATAGGAGTTTAGACTCTGTGTCAAGGAGAACGGCCTCCCGGTTAGACCCTGCCAACTTGTGCTACAGGAACATGCTTTTCTACCAAGAGATAATAAAGAACAGGTGTAAACCAAGAGAAAAAGAAGAAGAGGACGTGTGTACAGGCGTCGATGACCAGAGACTCGGTTGGTGCGTCTCACGTTGACAATGACCAAGGTGGCCATAATCATGAGGAAGATCACAATGATGAGGAAAAGTGTACAGCTATTGTCCGGGCACAAGACACAAGGATCAGTGGTGAGCTGTCTGAACTAAGCTCGCAGAGCAATCTCCAGGCGCAGAGCATTTGGTCAATGGTGCCTAATATCATCTGAGCAACGATGCGTAAACATCCAAGCTACTGTGACCAGGGGTTAAAAATATTTCTATATCGAAGGCAAGGCTATGAATGTAGCGGTTCTATGGATAAAGCGATTTTTGTAACGTGTGTGTTGTGTACAATAAACTCCATCACTTGAACTATCTCTGAGAGGTTTCTGTGCCATAACCTCATGAGGGTGCTTGTCCAGGGTTCTTCAGTGCACACTAAGACCCTTGTGAGGAGCACACCAATGTGTATGTGTTGAAACATGATACTGACTTGACATACTTTGAGGAGTATGGGCGATATTATGTGTGTGTTATGTATGATAAATCCCATCAGGAGAACTGTCTCTGAAAGCTTTTCTGTGTCATAACCTCATGAGGGTGCTTGTCTAGGTTTCATATTTTGAGGCCGATGTCAGGAGCACACAAATGTTTATGTGTTGAAACATGTTACTGACTTGATATACTTTCAGGAGTATGGGCGATGCTACGGGTGGGTGTGTTGTGTACAATAAACTCCATTAACTCTGTCTCTGAGAGTGCTTCGTTGCCATAACCTCATGAGGGTGCTTGTTTAGGTTCCATATTTTCAGTGCAGGCTAAAGCTCTTGTGAGGAGCACACAAATGTTTGTGT
>JACXGM010028300.1:0-14114 GCA_016801145.1 Umbra pygmaea | reverse complement strand
GGCAGGGTTATATAGGGGCAGGGTTATATAGGCAGTGTGTGGGCAGAGTTATATAGGCAGTCGGGAGTCTAATGATCCCAGTCCACCAGTTGAATTTGCACTGTGCACTGTTTAGTTTCTTCTGAATGCAAGGCTGCCGATGTATGGCAGAACAGTAAGAGCATTTTAGCTATCTCTAGGTTCCCTGCCTTGCTCTATTAAAATGCCAGGAAAGCCATGCTTATCTTGGATTAGCTACCTGGTCAGTTGGCAATGAAATAATTATCTGGAATGTGGAAGAAAAGTGCTAGTGTCACATCTCCCTGTCCTGAGGCTCCCCTTGCTGGCCTTTGTGAGTGATTGTTTATTGTGACTTTCATGTGTGCCCCTACTAATAGTAGGCTTTAACTTAGTTGGACTTATGTATTCTAGGCATCGCCTAGCCTTGACTATTGTTAGACAGAGATTTGGTCAACTTTATTTTGCTCCTAATTAAAAAGTGACCACTAATACTTTTGGAATCTGGGTGTGACTCCTTAATACGCACCCATCACTGAATCAATCACCTTTAGAAATGGATTCTGAAGGTTAAGCTGAGCTGGTCGACATCGTGGGGACAGAGTCGGCTCCGCTATGGACAGAGGCCTACAATCAGTAGAGCGATGCGGGTGTCGGCCCTCATTTCCTGCTTAACAGGCAGGGCTCTAGAGTGGGCCAATACTGCCTGGAGGGACAACAACCCCATCATCAAGGTCTATGAGGCGTTCACCCACCTCTTCAGTCCGGTCTTCAACCATTAACCAGAAGGCAGGGAAACGCCTGTTCCACCTGAGCCAGGGCTCCAGATCAGTGAAGAGTTTACTCTGGAGTTCCACACCCTGGCTGCCCGATCTGGGTGGAATAAGTGGGCCCTGATTAACCCCCTGCAGTGTAGCCTACGGGAGGATGTTTTTTGGGAACTGATAGCCAGCCTTTGGGTTCGGGACTAGTGTGGGAAGTTAATACCTCCATGGCCATGACCAACAAGTTCGCCCATTCCGAGCAGATCACTACCCCAGGAAAGTGAAAGCTTTCACTGGAGCACCTTCCAGATGTGCCAAACAAGATCCTGTGCCGAACAGGGAAGTTGTCATTGAGGTAGACGAAAACTAACCTGTTAAACATGTCTTGAAGCACGTCATTGACTAGCACCTGGAACACCGCAGGGGCATTGGTCAGGCCAAACGGCATCACCAGGTACTCATAGTAACCGCTGGCATTGTTGTAAGCAGTCTTCCTCTTATCCCCCTCTCAGACCCAAACCAGGTCATAAGCATTCTGCAGGTCAAGCTTGGTGAAGATGGTGGCCCCTTGGATAGTTTTGAAAGCAGAGGAGATGAGGGGCAATGGTAACCGTTCTTGACCATTATGTAATTTAAACCTCGATAATCAATGTAGGGGTGTAGGGTCTTGTCCTTTTTCGGCTCTGGCAGGGGATTAAGACAGCCAGATGAGACCAGCAGCGAGAGAGCTCTCTATGTACACCTCCATGGCTTTGGTCTCGGGACCAGACAGGGAGTAGAGACACTCCCTGGGAGGGGATGTGCCGGGCCGGAGGGTGATGGCACAGTCATAGGGTTGATGAGGGGGAAGAGAGCATGCCCAGGATTTATAGAAAATGTCCTGGAGGTCCTGGTATTCCACTGAGACAGAGGACATGTCCGGGGCGGCCTCTAGGTTGGAGACCTGGGAAATGGGGGGCCTTGGGCCGACCTCAGGCAGTGGGGGTGGCAGAAGGGACTCCAACCCATGACAGAACCCATAGTCCAATTGATGAGGGGGTTGTGTTTGATGAGCACCCTGCACCACTTGCACATGAGGGGACTTGATGAGGAGAAACTGGAGGGTTTCGCTCTGTTTGCCAGAGGTATGCAGTGTCACCGGAAGAGTGCAGAGTGTCACCCTCCCAATAGGCCGACTGCCCAAGGCCCTGGCCTCCATAGGGTTGGGAAGGCATTGAGTTGGAATGCCTAACTGTTGAACCAGGGTGGAGTCGATGAAGCTCTCATCGGCTCCAGTACTCAATGAGGATTTACAGGGATTTGGACTGTGCCCCCCCTGAGGAGGAGTGCATGGAGGTGGGTGGGGGTTAAATGAGAACAGGGCTTCTCTGCTTGGCCCACTAGTAAACCCAGGTCTGGTCTTTGAACGGGCAGGTGGAGATAAAAAAATGCTGGAGTACCACAGTATTAACAGCTGCTAATGTTTAATGTTCTCTCCTGCTCACTAGATGTCAGTCTCACCCTTCCTAGTTCCATGGGTTCTGTTTTCAGAGACTCGTGGGGCTTAGTCCTCTTGAGGGGGTTTGGGTATTCCCGGAGGCTCTCGGAAACCGGAAGGACAGGCATTTCTAGAGTAGCAATTGTTGTTGTGGTTACCTGCTCTCTTCTCTCTGTTACATTCCGGTAAACTGCACAATCCGGACAGTGAGGCTCACTAGCGAGTTGAGATCATTAGGCAGTTCTCTGGCAGCAAACTCAACTTTGATGGCGTCAGACAGCCTGTCGAGAAAAGCAGATTCCTTATTCCATGAACTCTTATTGGCCAGGGTGCGGAAATCCTGCGGGAGCCTTGGCGCAGGCGAAGGATCTTTCGAGCTGACTCCCACCTCGATACAGGGGAATCTAACACTTTCCTCACCTCAGCCACAAAGTCCTTCAGGTTGCTGAAGAGCGGCGTCTGTTGTTCGTAAACCACCGTAGTCCAAGCCAGAGCCCTCCCCGTCATCAGGGCGATGAGGTATGCGACTTTTGAGTGATCGGAGGGAAATAAAAAAGGCTCCAGCTCAAATATCAGGGAATACTGGGACAGCAACGAGCAACAGGTTTCAAGGTCCCCTGCATAGCACTCAGGAGGAGGTAAGCAGGGTTACCAGGAAGCAGGGGTAGCTAGGGAGGGTCCAGGAACAGTCGTGGGGTCACTGGGGTTAGGAAAGGGTGTTACCGTAGCCGACGGTGCAGTAGACAGTCACCTTACCTGCTACATCAGGGCGTCCAACATCTGGTCCTGGCGATCTGACAGGGTCCTTAGCAATGCCATGATTTCTTGCGGCAGCCCCTAGTGCCTCCCAAGGGTGTTTCCTTGAAGGCTGATGGTTTTGCGGATCTGGTCGGTGTCTGCTGGGTCTGTCATGGTTAGTTCGTACTATCAGAGCTCAGGCCAAGACCCAAAAGCACACTGCAGAAGCAGTTGTTTTCTTCATGGTGTTGGATGACAAAGGGATATTGCATGCGTGTTTACTCATTTTCATACCCTACTGAAACAGGAAGTGATGTAATGGCCCAATATAGTTCCTTAAGTCAGTGGTTCCCAAACCTCTCCTCGGGGACCCCCAGACAGGCCAGGTTTTTATTTTCACCCTGAAATTACACAACTGATTAAATAAAAAAACTACACTTTACACCTTTGATTAATTGAATCAGGTGTGCCATTTCAGGGTTAAAACAAAAACATGGCCTGTCTGGGGGTCCCCGAGGAGAGGTTTGGGAACCACTGCCTTAAGTCTTAGATAAATAGGTGAAATTTAATTCCTGGTTTAATTTTGGTAGATGTTTTTTACAATAATATTTAAGGGTGCTATTGGTTGTGAAACCGTGATTTGAATGACATTGACTTTTTATTTAATCAATAAATGATTTTGGTTGGTACCATTGACACATTAATAAAGTACAATATTTCTCACATGTTAGTATTTTGAGTTTTTCTTCATGATTGAATTGTTTATATTTTTTACACTATTGTTCAAGCATTGCCAGTCACTTAGTTATAGACGTTAGCGCTCAGTAATTTTTATTTAAAACAATAGAAAAACAAATGTGGTGTCGATAGTGATGGCTGAGTAGGACATGAGCAGCTGCCCCCAGGACAAACGTGTAATATTGCAGTCTGATGATTGTGAACAGTCCGCATTTACATGTACAGGCTACAACTGCACAACCAAGTCCATAAGAAACTGGTAGGCACACACAGTGGGCCACTGGTCGACTGAGAGGACACACGGCCAGACTGAGCCTTCTCTGAGGGGGGAGGGGGAGGCCTGTGGCAAGGTTAGAGAGACATAGATGGCTGTGAGTGTGCGGCAAAGTTTATTCTCCATTTGCACCAGTAGAGTGAAATTCTCACGCAACAGTAGATAATAGGCCATGAAATATTATAAACAGTATTGTCAGCATGCAATGATGATTGGTTGTAAGTTGTCGTTTTTTCAAATTGATTGAGATAATTATGTTCAACACTTTAGGCATTATTTATCATTAAAAACTAAAATGTCAATACAAATACACATAATTAAATTTATACAGTTTTCTTATTGAGATGCATTATGATGTGTAGCAAAATGGCATTGTGTGTGTGTGTGTGTGTGTGTGTCTGGTAGAGATGTGTGACAGTTGGCAGCTCCTCCAAAGTAACATGCTGTAGGTACAACCACACGTCTCTGTAGGGCCCAACATACACACCTCTCTGTAGGACCTTACTTCCAACAAGTCTCTGTAGGGCCCTACATACAACACTTATCTGTAGGGCCCTATATACAACATCTTGCTGTAAGGGCCCTACATACAACAACTCTCATTAGAGCCCAACATACAACAAGTCTCTGTAGGGCCCTACATACAACACTTATCTGTAGGGCCCTATATACAACATCTCACTGTAAGGCCCTACATACAACAACTCTCATTGGAGCCCAACATACAACAAGTCTCTGTAGGGCCCTACATACAACACTTATCTGTAGGGCCCTATATACAACATCTCGCTGTAAGGCCCTACATACAACAACTCTCATTGGAGCCCAACATACAACAAGTCTCTGTAGGGCCCTACATACAACACTTATCTGTAGGGCCCAATATACAACATCTCGCTGTAAGGGTCTACATACAACAACTCTCATTGGAGCCCAACATACAACAAGTCTCTGACGGGCCCTACACGAGGCTCCTGTTAAAAACACATTTTGCTTTCTGTGACTTCTCAGTGATGAACCTGTACATTTCCACATATGAAAAGACACTGAAATGATGATGCTCAAATTACATTGAAAATATGTCTTTCTTGATTGAAAAGATGTCTGTCTGATTGAAATAATATTGAACAGATGTTGAAAAGATGTCTTTCAAATTACTTTGCTCAGTGGGTTTCCACTACAGTCTGAAGTTCTTGTCAGACAAACAGCAATAGAATCAGAAAATAGCAAATTTGAGTTACTTATGTGTGTGTGGGATTGTGTGTTCAAACTATTTAAAATGTACATAATCACAAAAATCACACATATTCTGAAGACATTCTGGTACACTGGGTTACACTGGGTTTCTATTCCTGAGTCACACACATACACACAGACTCACGTTTACGTAGCAACATAAATGCAGACACTAAAGTTTATTGCCTACTTTTACTATTCCTAAAGCTTACACTTTTTGAAGAACTACACATTTTTCTGACTTAATCATGGTTATGAAACATGTGTGCCTGTTATAGAGGTAAGTATGAAACACACACACACACACACATCCAGAAGCAAGGTTACCCTTTTTAACACAGTGCCAATGACACATCCCAAATACAACCGCTGGCACTAACTAATGATCTAACCATATTAGTTTACATCCTCTTCTTACCCATACTGTCTCTCTATTTCTCTTTCAACATCTCTCTCACTTCTCTTTCAATTCTCTCGTTCTTCTCCGATCTCACTCGTTCCCCTGTAAGGATGCTGCCTAGAGCATCAGCTTCCTGAATCACTTGGTGAAGGACAACTAATGGAGCTAGAGACTGGTTTACACACACACACCTGGCCACAGTGCAGATCAGACCGCAGGCGTTACATCTGAATGCAGGCAGGGGACTTGACAGTCTGAATGGGTCACTATTCACAGAGAAAAGAGCCAATATCTCAGCTGTAGATACGCACACATAGACAAACACACACGCAAACAAACACAAAGATATGCACACACATGCACATGCTGACAAAAAAACAGACATGCAAAGGACACAAACACACACAAACAAACACACAGATATGCACACATATAAGCAGACAGGCATGCAGTACGCACCGACACACACTAGACCAGTGTGTATAGGATGAGATCCTGCTGATCTGATTTACCTGTGACAAAAGGTAACTTTTTAGCGCTTGTGTGTGTGTACCTGCTTGCGTGCGTGCATGTGTAAGAATAATGTAGCCAGTCAGAGATGATCACAGTTGGACTTCAAGGTTACAGGAACAGACAAAAGACAGGGTGAATTAATTAACTATAGACACAAGATGGAGAGGCAGTGGAATGATTAAAATGAATGAGAAAGGGGAGAGGAAGAGAGAGAAGAGGTTTAGAGAGAGAGAGAGAGAGAGAGAGAGAAAATGGTCTTGCTCCTCACAGGGTATTCAGTGCTGTAGTTGATGAAGAGATAGCCATGGTAATGGTGATGGCAAGGCCAGCCCATGCGGGTTAGCAGTGGCAGCGTCTTTTAGCGCTGAGATGCTGGTGGTAAATGTCAACACAGTCCGTACGTGTGCTCAAGAGAGATGGCTCCAGATTTGAGGTTGGCTAACACGAGACGTAGACAGGCTGACGCAGGGACACACACACACCCAGATACACTGACACACACACGCATGCACGCACACACTCTGACATTAAATAAAGTTCATTGCCTCTGTAATTAGGGGCTTGTTTAATATCAATACGTCACCTATGACCCTTCCAGTCCAAGGCCACTTCACCTTCAACTGGATGAGGGGTGTTAAAAAGGTGGCACATACAAACAGGTAGTTGTGTGTTTTATGTGAATTTGTTTGTTTATGTGGGTTGGTGTGTGCATGTAAATTTACTCTCATAATTTAGCTGACATTTTTATCCAGACCAACAGTTAATGCATATATTTTAGGACAGCTAGGTGCAAACAAGATTGCAACACAATAGAACTAATGGGTTTCTCCTCAATTAAGAAGGTATCAGCAAAGTATGTGCTAGAAGTATGGAAGTACCAATAATAAAAAATAAACTTTAATGTTAGCTTAAAACCATGTAGTTGCTACAACAACGTTACAACCATAATGCACCCTGGCCACTGTAATATACCACCCAGGGTGGTACAGTGGGCTGTTGCTGCTTCGCAGGGCAACTATATTACAGTGGCCAGGGTGCATTATGGTTGTAACGTTGTTGTAGCAGGGGGAATAGAGGTATATGGAGAGAAATAAAAATGGTTTACTGGAACCACAAATTAACCACAAATCATAAAAACCATACAGAGACTATATACAGTAAAACATTGATAACTAATTGGGAACAGCTGTGTGTACTTGATTGTGAATTGGAGTGATCTATTGGTTGGACTAAACATGTGATAAAGTCATGTGATTAAGTGTGGGAAAACAGAATCTGTCACAAACAAAGAAAATACAAAATCACATGGGACATGGAGTCAGTTGGGATGAAAGCACAGACTCAGTGTCACCAGTAGGGGGAGACTGTTACAACTGTGGAAATGGGGCAGCAGCAACTGTTACCGTGTTGCCCGGGACAACTGTTACCGTGCTGACCGGGACAACTGTTACCCTGCTGCCCGGGATAACGCACTAGAAAAGTAGTAAAAAAGCAAGCCTGTGAACTGTTTATATAGATAAAAAGCAGGTAACATTTTGACAGATCATAGCTTTGTTAGAGCAAAAATTTGAAGTCTAAATGAAAATCTGCACTTTTGAAAATGATATTTTAATGAAATTAAAATATACCACTCCCCGTCGTTCTCGCTGAGCAGGCGGACCTCATCTCTCCTTCCACAGGGCCGCACCTCAAGACAGCGGGAAAGGTTATCTAGGTCCTCTGTGATGTGCTTGGCCTTGTCCCCTTGCCTGTCTAACGACGGGGCCGTAAAGCTGCATTGTGAAGCTCAGAGGATCCCAGTCCAACTGAGGCTGTACTCAACCAACACCCCATTGGATCATCCTGTCTGAGGAATCTGAACTGTAATCACATACAGTATGTGCATTAAATAGACTTCAGAAAGGTCAATGATGGATGGGGACATGGGAGGGATATTTACATTTTAAATTTGAATCAAAGTGACTCACTTGGACTTACTAACAAGTAGCAAATAGTGATTGACAGATGCGATTCTAGAAATTGACAGTTAGGGTGGCTCAGCCCCAATAAAAGAATGTGCAAAGTACATGTAATTCATAAATTACTGTTACATTCCCCAAAATAAAAACACCACAACGATGGCTGCTCTCAATCTGGCAAACTAACAATACTGCCTCTTTAACTGCCATGAGAAAGGGGTTTAAATGGGTTTTAAAATGTGTCTATGAAGGTGACAACTAAAGATGGTGAAACAACTTATGCTTTCATAAAAGACACATAATCACTTAAAACCTGAATGAACAATAAGAGTGTGGAAAAGTAAAATATATATAATCATAGTTTAATGAGGAATATAACTTTGGGTTCACTGCAAACAATGTGAGCAATACAGCTGCTGTTTGTAAATAACACCTAGACTACTTATCTTGTCTTGACTACCTGCTGACTCTCTCACCTGGTGCTTGCTCTCTCCACCTGTGGCTTCTACATCATGCTCTCTCAGTTGACCAGTGACCACTTCTCCTCCCTCAGTTTACACTAACAATTAGAAGCAAACAAAACATTTTACTTCACTAGAAAATAAACCATTTTAATGTAAAGGGGAATGAAGACTGGGATTAAACCAACTGTAATCAATATCCCTACTTATTGATTATGTCGTGTAAAAGGATATAATATGTGGAATAATATATGCTTCCACCTGCAGCATATATGGTTGTAAAGATAGCATTCCTATAATACATGTACATTTTTAGGATTACTGCAATGATAAAAAAAAGTTTAAAAAGTGATTCTATAGTCTTAGGCTGTATATACCATGAGGGAAAAAAATAATTTGATCCCCTGCTGATTTTGTACGTTTTCCCACTGACAAAGAAATGATCAGTCTATAATTTTAATGGTAGGTTTATTTGAACAGTAAGATTCAGAATAACAACAAAAATATTCATAAAGTTGCCTGCTTGGGATTTACATCCTGCAAAAAGAAGAAGAACATTAAGTACACACCTTGGTGAAAGTGTTGTGCTCTCAACTGTGGGTCACATAGATTCAGATATTCTTACCATCACTCCCTCTCAGTCTCTGAAAAGATCCCTGCTCAACATCCTTGACAGGGCCATTTCTGAAATGGAACACAGATTTTCTAAGAAGAATTTTGACCCAATGACAGCCATATCCAGTCTTGTACCCAACTCTGGTGCAGGTCTAGATTTCACCTTGTTATGCCCTCTGCACGTGCTTGTTTGCACGGAAGCAGATGATGTGAGTCTGAAAAATGTAATTTGTGTTGCAGAACTAATGTTGATGAAGAAATGAATCAGACCTGTCAACTGTGTGTAAACACCTGCAGGAGTATAAAGAAGCTTTTCCTGAGTTGCATGAATTGTATGTAACAGCCCTGGTAATTGCTGCGTCTTCAGCGGCATGTGAGAGTTCCTTTTCCACGTTTTCACAAGTCTTTTCCCCCTATCGTCGCACCATGCTGCATGAAAGAAAAAGGAATTTGATGATCTTGGCCCATGAGAAATCCATTACAAATATTTTAGACATGGATGAATATGTGACTTATTGCCAAGGTAAACAGGAGACTAATGTTGTAGACAGACAGACAGACATGGATATATGACTACAGACATGGACAGACAGACAGACAGACATGGATATATGACTACAGACATGGACAGATAGGCAGACAGACATGGATATATGACTACAAACATGGACAGACCTTCAGTGAAGTGCCTTATGGTTTTGGACTCAGCAGACCCATGGCTACAACATGGATGAATGAAATCCAACATCCTGAGTCATTGAATTCTATGTTTTCTTAAATATTTATCCCAAAACATTATTGTTGTTTTTAATGTGTAAAAGTATGTAAACTATAATGAATAAGGCTTACAAACCATACAAACAAGTCAACATCAAAATGCTTAACACATTTCTTACTAAATTTCTATACGTTTTTGAAATCTCATTCATTTTTCACTTCAAAACGTGTTGGTATTGTGCAGGATGATGAACTACATCATTGCAGAGTTGTTATTTTGCCATTTTCACTTCCTACTTCCTGTTTGTAATGTGTTTAGTCAAAAAGGTGACCGTTTAAAAAACAACATCGACTTTGAGGCTCCGGTGTCGATAGAGCGTAAAGGGTTAAGACTACCTTATATACTTCTGTATAACAAGCCATAGTTTAGTATACAGTGCAGCGATTGCTGCTAGGTCAAATCGGACAAAATTCATATAATTTCATAGCCCCATGTTTAACCCTTGAATTATCCTCGAGTCATAGCATATGTCATAATTGTCAAAAAACTGCCCTCAACTTATACACGAGACCGACTTATACACGAGTATATACAGTACTCTCCACCCTAACAGCTGATGTGTGGTGAGCATTCTGGCACAAAATGGCTGCCGTGCATCACCCAAGTGGGTGCTACACATTGGTGCTGGATGAGGTGGGCTTTCACCCTCACTGTGTAAAGCTCATTGGGTTCCTTGAAAAGCGCTATATAAGTTGAACTAATTATTATTAATTATTATTATTATTATTATTATTATTATTATTATTAATTATTATTATTATTATAGCTGTGTTATCCCTGTAAAATTAGGCAGGAGGTTGAGGTGATTGCAACTGTTCAGTGAGCTCTGCAGCAGGCGTCTTTCTCAGAGTAGCTTCTCCGACCATGTAAATGTAGTGAAAGGAGCTTTCAAATCCATGTGATCATCACGAAACTCTATCTGAATACGTTTATGTAAGCCTCTCCAATAAGAAGTGCGTTCAGCATGCTAATTCCTTCCAGCCAAAGCTGCTATCGTTCTGAATATTAGAGCGTACTCCACATCCGGCTTATCTCCATGACATAATTTCATTAGATGCTGATCTCCATCTTTACCCTCTGTGAGACAGTTGAACAGTGCCCTGAATTGTGTCAAGAAGGCTTCATATGTAGAAGCTCCTGCCTTTACTCCTGCAATACCAATACAGCCTTAGCCCATTCAAGCATTCTGCCACGGCGAGCTCTTTGACACCGCTGGAGAGCTGTAAACGTTGATGTGCCACCATTAGTCACCATTGCCCCTAGTGGTCATCTTGAAGTCATACATATGTTTACCCACCTGGACACTATATCTGGGGCATTAATAAATGGCTGTGTTAGAATTAAAGCTTAGAAGTGGCAGTTTAGTAACCGTTTAGTTCTGGCACTATCACACGCCCCATCTGCTGAGTCTTGTGTGTGTGTGTGTTTGTGTGTGTGTGTGTGTTTGTGTATGTAAGCACGTTTGTCTTTGTTTGTTGTGCATGCATGCATCAGTTAGTGTTTGTTTGTGAACTATCTGGCCCACCCAGTTCTTTGACAAGATAGGCACTGATTACTGTTGCTCTGTTCTGTCAGGATTCTCTCACCTGGCAGCTAAATTCCGACTCATCGAATGAAGGATTATATTTCTGTTAATTTATTATGGTAATGTGGATGTAACCGGCTGGGACCAGAGAGGTAAAATAAACAGAAAAATAAGTTCCCACAATAATTTTGTTACAACCTCATCAGGGAATGTGTGATTCTCGGGTATATGGAAAGATTCTGTCATAGAGTTAGAATAGAGGTATCTTATAGGTTTAGGCTTAACAGGTTAGGGTTAGGGTTAGGGCTAGTGTAGGTTTAGGAATGAAGGTTGTTGAGCTCAAGGTAGGGCTAGAAAATAGGGAACATGGATTTATGTGTCAAAGTTTGTTCTTAGACTAAATTAATCTCTGAATTTGGTGGACTTTTTCTTAATAGGATTTATTGATAGAAATTCTAATCCCATTAAACATTTTAAGTATTTTTTTTTGAGTATTTTGAGAGTTTTTTTGTTTACTGTATGTGAAACTTCACAGCATCTTTGCACTGTCATACTTTTTCTTGTCCATCTCGTCATTGCAAAAGAGAATCCATTCTCAATATGCTTACCTGGTTTAAATAAAGGTGAAATAAAAGAGTTAACATAAAGACAAAGTCACATTAAATGTTTTGTGGTTATCCTAACAGTTACCCAGTGGAGGTGGGGGTGTAAACAAGTGCTTTCTTGTGTATTACATTTATTCTTTATATTTTTTTGAGTCCGTTTGAGTCATAGGTTGTTTAGGTGTTTTGGGGATTTCTTTTTAAAGTAATAGTCTCTCACTCCCTTTCTCTCTGTCTCATTCTGATTCACTTTCTCTGTCTCAAGCTCACTGTTATTTTGGACACTGATGTCTGGTGTGCTCATGTGTGATGGAAGGGAGAGTTGTTAAATATACACACCTGAGTCCTCCACTACATACACATACACAAAAACACACACACAAGCACACACAAACACACAACCCTCTCTTACGCCAACCCTTCTGACCTTTGCCGCTTCACACCTCTACCCCTCAATGTGTTTATGGCACACACACACAGACACACAAACACATGCACATAAAACACAGACACACGCACAGACACACAAACACATGCACAGAAACACAGACACACGCACAGACACACAAACACATGCACAGAAACAGACACAAACGCATAAACACATGCAGACACACACAAAAAAACACAAACACACAGACACACACACAGAGACACGCACAGACACACACAAAAAACATAAAAAACAGATCCACACACAGACAAAAACACACATTAACACATACACAGAGACACACACACGGATGTGCTGGCA
This sequence comes from Umbra pygmaea, assembly GCA_016801145.1. Lineage (NCBI taxonomy): Eukaryota > Metazoa > Chordata > Actinopteri > Esociformes > Umbridae > Umbra > Umbra pygmaea. The sequence goes on along the minus strand of JACXGM010028300.1, from coordinate 1,284 downwards.
CAGTGTGTCTGTATTGTTATTGGCATGTGTGTACTCCGGTTGTATTCTCTGTGATGAGAATAAAGAATTGTTCTTGTTATGTGTTTCTACCTTTCAGAAAACAACCGTTACACATTATTAGAACTGGGGAGGCCCTACACTGCGCTCTGTACTATAACTGCAAGAATATTTCACGCATCGATTCAGTCTCTAGAAAAACTATATAAATGAAAAAAGCCTCTCCGAGAACCATCACCTTAACGTGGTGGAGAGGTTTGTGTGTCCCTATGAACCTGAGGGCTGGGTTATCTGGAGTTTTGTGCTCCTGGTAGGGTCTCCCATGGCAAAGTGATCTCAGGTGAGGGGCCAGACAAAGAATGGTTCAAGATAACCCCAATGACTAATCGAGGAAGAGGTAGAGTGACCCTGCCCGGAGGAAGCCCGGGGCCCCCGTCTGGAGCCAGGCCTGGATGGAGGGCTCGTCAGCGAGCGCCTGGTGGCCGGGTTTGCCACGGAGCCCGGCAGGGCACAGCCCGAAGAAGCAACGTGGCACCTCCCTCTCTATCCCATGGGCCCACCACCTGTGGGAGGAACCGCTGGGGTCGGGTGCGCTGCCAAATGGGTGGTAGTGAAAGTCAGGGGCCTCGACGGACCAGACCCGGGCAGCAGAGGCTGGCTCTGGGGACGTGGAATGTCACCTCTCTGTGGGGGAAGGAGCCGGAACTGGTGCGGGAGGTGGAGCGCTACCAATTAGATCTGGTGGGGCTTACCTCTACGGACAGTCTCGGTTCTGGAACCATTCTCCTGAATAGGGGTTGGACTCTTTTCTTCTCCGGAGTTGCCCAGGGTGTGAGGCGCCGGGCGGGTGTGGTGATACTCACCTATGTTGGAGTTTACCCCGGTGGACAAGAGGGTTGCCTCCCTGCGCCTGCGGGTTGCTGGGGGGAAAACTCTAACTGTTGTTTGTGCATATGCACCAGTCTGCCTTCTTGGAGACCTTGAATGGAGTCCTGTATGGGGCTCCGGTTGGGGATTCCATAGTTCTGCTGGGGGACTTCAACGCGCACGTGGGCAATGATGGAGACACATGGAGAGGCGCGATTGGAAAGAACGGCCTCCCTGATCTAAACCCGAGTGGTTGTTTGTTGTTGGACTTCTGTGCTAGTCATGGATTGTCTATAACGAACACCATGTTCGAACATAGGGATGCTCATAAGTGTACTTGGTACCAGAGCACCCTAGGCCGAAGGTCAATGATCGATTTTATAATCGTTTCATCTGATCTGAGGCCATATGTTTTGGACA